>CAXDIV010000160.1:0-57500 GCA_963989385.1 Ctena decussata | reverse complement strand
CCAGTGCCCGCACACGCACCCCCTAACACCAGGGAATATTCTCCCGGGGTCGCATGCCGAGTGTCTCCGCACACGCTACCCCAGTAAATCTCGGGGACGTTCTCGGGGAAGCATGCCGGCCAGTGCCCGCACACGCGACCCCTAACACCAGGGAAGATTCTCCCGGGGTAGCATGCAGAGTGTCTCCGCACACGCTACCCCTGTAAATCTGGGGGAAGTTCTCGGGGACGCATGGCGGTCCAGTGCCCGACACCGGGGCACACGATTGCCCGAAGTGGCAGATGGACTCCTCAGGGAATGGATGCATCATCACGCCGCTCAATAATGCCCGAGCAAACAGACCAATATCTCCTGCATTTAAGTGAAAATAAAATAAAAGATGGTCAATGCATATCTCCCTATATATATATATATAGATCCGACTTTTGATTCATAACCCCGCGCCAGACGAACTCTTGTGTTTCTTGTGTTTGTTTCTTGTGTTGGTTTTTATTCTCGCTGGGTAGCATGCAGAGTGTCTCCGCACACGCTACCCCAGTAAATCTGGGGGACGTTCTCGGGGAAGCATGCCCGTCCAGTGCCCGCACACGCACCCCCTAACACCAGGGAAGATTCTCCCGGGGTCGCATGCAGAGTGTCTCCGCACACGCTACCCCAGTAAATCTGGAGGAAGTTCTCGGGGAAGCATGCCCGTCCAGTGCCCGCACACGCAGCCCCTAACACCAGGGAAGATTCTCCCGGGGTCGCATGCATAGTGTCTCCGCACACGCTACCCCTGTAAATCTGGGGAAGTTCTCGGGGAAGCAAGCCGGTCCAGTGCCCGCACACGCAGCCCCTAACACCAGGGAAGATTCTCCCGGGGTCGCATGCATAGTGTCTCCGCACACGCTACCCAAGCAAATCTCGGGGACGTTCTCGGGGAAGCATGCCCGTCCAGTGCCCGCACACGCACCCCCTAACACCAGGGAAGATTCTCCCGGGGTCGCATGCAGAGTGTCTCCGCACACGCTACCCCAGTAAATCTCGGGGAAGTTCTCGGGGAAGCATGCCGGTCCAGTGCCCGCACAAGCAGCCCCTAACACCAAGGAAGATTCTCCCGGGGTCGCATGCCGAGAGTCTCCGCACACGCTACCCCAGTAAATCTCTGGGAGGTTCTCGGGGAAGCATGCCCGTCCAGTGCCCGCACACGCAGCCCCTAACACCAGGGAAGATTCTCCCGGGGTCGCATGCCGAGAGTCTCCGCACACGCTACCCCAGTAAATCTCGGGGACGTTCTCGGGGAAGCATGCCCGTCCAGTGCCCGCACACGCAGCCCTTAACACCAGGGAAGATTCTCCCGGGGTCGCATGCCGAGTGTCTCCGCACAAGCTTCCCCAGTAAATCTCGGGAAAGTTCTCGGGGAAGCATGCAGGTCCAGTGCCCGCACACGCAGCCCCTAACACCAAGGAAGATTCTCCCGGGGTCGCATGCCGAGTCTCCGCACACGTTACCCCAGTAAATCTCGGGGACGTTCTTGGGGAAGCATGCCCGTCCAGTGCCCGCACACGCAACCCCTAACACCAGGGAAGATTCTCCCGGGGTCGCATGCCGAGTGTCTCCGCACACGCTTCCCCAGTAAATCTCGGGGAAGTTCTCGGGGAAGCATGCCGGTCCAGTGCCCGCACAAGCAGCCTCTAACACCAGGGAAGATTCTCCCGCGGTCGCATGCCGAGTCTCCGCACACGCTTCCCCAGTAAATCTCGGGGACGTTCTCGGGGAAGCATGCCCGTCCAGTGCCCGCACACGCAGCCCCTAACACCAGGGAAGATTCTCCCGGGGTCGCATGCCGAGAGTCTCCGCACACGCTACCCCAGTAAATCTCGGGGACGTTCTCGGGGAAGCATGCCCGTCCAGTGCCCGCACACGCAGCCCCTAACACCAGGGAAGATTCTCCCGGGGTCGCATGCCGAGTGTCTCCGCACACGCTTCCCCAGTAAATCTCGGGGACGTTCTCGGGGAAGCATGCCCGTCCAGTGCCCGCACACCCAGCCCCTAACACCAGGGAAGATTCTCCCGGGGTCGCATGCCGAGTGTCTCCGCACACGCTACCACAGTAAATCTCGGGGACGTTCTCGGGGAAGCATGCCCGTCAAGTGCCCGCACACGCAGCCCCTAACACCAGGGAAGATTCTCCCTGGGTCGCATGCCGAGTGTCTCCGCACACGCTACCCCAGTAAATCTCGGGGACGTTCTCGGGGAAGCATGCCCGTCCAGTGCCCGCACACGCAGCCCCTAACACCAGGGAAGATTCTCCCGGGGTCGCATGCCGAGTGTCTCCGCACACGCTTCCCCAGTAAATCTCGGGGAAGTTCTCGGGGAAGCATGCCGGTCCAGTGCCCGCACACGCAGCCCCTAACACCAGGGAAGATTCTCCCGTGGTCGCATGCCGAGTGTCTCCGCACACGCTACCCCAGTAAATCTCGGGGACGTTCTCGGGGAAGCAGGCCGGTCCAGTGCCCGCACACGCAGCCCCTAACACCAGGGAAGATTCTCCCGGGGTCGCATGCCGAGTGTCTCCGCACACGCTACCCCAGTAAATCTCGGGGACGTTCTCGGGGAAGCATGCCCGTCCAGTGCCCGCACACGCAGCCCCTAACACCAGGGAAGATTCTCCCGGGGTCGCATGCCATGTGTCTCCGCACACGCTACCACAGTAAATCTCGGGGACGTTCTCGGGGAAGCATGCCCGTCCAGTGCCCGCACACGCAGCCCCTAACACCAGGGAAGATTCTCCCTGGGTCGCATGCCGAGTGTCTCCGCACACGCTACCCAAGTAAATCTCGGGGACGTTCTCGGGGAAGCATGCCCGTCCAGTGCACGCACACGCAGCCCCTAACACCAGGGAAGATTCTCCCGGGGTCGCATGCCGAGTCTCCGCACACGCTACCCCAGTAAATCTCTGGGAGGTTCTCGGGGGAGCATGCCCGTCCAGTGCCCGCACACGCAGCCCCTAACACCAGGGAAGATTCTCCCGGGGTCGCATGCAGAGTGTCTCCGCACACGCTTCCCCAGTAAATCTCGGGAAAGTTCTCGGGGAAGCATGCAGGTCCAGTGCCCGCACACGCAGCCCCTAACACCAAGGAAGATTCTCCCGGGGTCGCATGCCGAGTCTCCGCACACGCTACCCCAGTAAATCTCGGGGACGTTCTTGGGGAAGCATGCCCGTCCAGTGCCCGCACACGCAACCCCTAACACCAGGGAAGATTCTCCCGGCGTCGCATGCCGAGTGTCTCCGCACACGCTTCCCCAGTAAATCTCGGGGACGTTCTCGGGGAAGCATGCCCGTCCAGTGCCCGCACACGCAGCCCCTAACACCAGGGAAGATTCTCCCGGGGTCGCATGCCGAGTGTCTCCGCACACGCTTCCCCAGTAAATCTCGGGGAAGTTCTCGGGGAAGCATGCCGGTCCAGTGCCCGCACAAGCAGCCCCTAACACCAAGGAAGATTCTCCCGCGGTCGCATGCCGAGTCTCCGCACACGCTACCCCAGTAAATCTCTGGGAGGTTCTCGGGGAAGCATGCCCGTCCAGTGCCCGCACACGCAGCCCCTAACACCAGGGAAAATTCTCCCGGGGTCGCATGCAGAGTGTCTCCGCACACGCTTCCCCAGTAAATCTCGGGAAAGTTCTCGGGGAAGCATGCAGGTCCAGTGCCCGCACACGCAGCCCCTAACACCAAGGAAGATTCTCCCGGGGTCGCATGCCGAGTCTCCGCACACGCTACCCCAGTAAATCTCGGGGACGTTCTTGGGGAAGCATGCCCGTCCAGTGCCCGCACACGCAACCCCTAACACCAGGGAAGATTCTCCCGGGGTCGCATGCCGAGTCTCCGCACACGCTACCCCAGTAAATCTCGGGGACGTTCTTGGGGAAGCATGCCCGTCCAGTGCCCGCACACGGAACCCCTAACACCAGGGAAGATTCTCCCGGCGTCGCATGCCGAGTGTCTCCGCACACGCTACCCCAGTAAATCTCGGGGAGGTTCTCGGGGAAGCATGCCCGTCCAGTGCCCGCACACGCAGCCCCTAACACCAGGGAAGATTCTCCCGGGGTCGCATGCCGAGTGTCTCCGCACACGCTACCCCAGTAAATCTCGGGGACGTTCTCGGGGAAGCATGCCCGTCCAATGCCCGCACACGCAGCCCCTAACACCAGGGAAGATTCTCCCTGGGTCGCATGCCGAGTGTCTCCGCACACGCTACCCCAGTAAATCTCGGGGACGTTCTCGGGGAAGCATGCCCGTCCAGTGCCCGCACACGCAGCCCCTAACACCAGGGAAGATTCTCCCGGGGTCGCATGCCGAGTGTCTCCGCACACGCTTCCCCAGTAAATCTCGGGGAAGTTCTCGGGGAAGCATGCCGGTCCAGTGCCCGCACACGCAGCCCCTAACACCAGGGAAGATTCTCCCGGGGTCGCATGCCGAGTGTCTCCGCACACGCTACCCCAGTAAATCTCGGGGACGTTCTCGGGGAAGGATGCCCGTCCAGTGCCCGCACACGCAGCCCCTAACACCAGGGAAGATTCTCCCTGGGTCGCATGCCGAGAGTCTCCGCACACGCTACCCCAGTAAATCTCGGGGAAGTTCTCGGGGAAGCATGCCGGTCCAGTACCCGCACACGCAGCCCCTAACACCAAGGAAGATTCTCCCGGGGTCGCATGCCGAGTTTCCGCACACGCTACCCCAGTAAATCTCTGGGAGGTTCTCGGGGAAGCATGCCCGTCCAGTGCCCGCACACGCAGCCCCTAACACCAGGGAAGATTCTCCCGGGGTCGCATGCCGAGAGTCTCCGCACACGCTACCCCAGTAAATCTCGGGGACGTTCTCGGGGAAGCATGCCCTTCCAGTGCCCGCACACGCAGCCCCTAACTCCAGGGAAGATTCTCCCGGGGTCGCATGCAGAGTGTCTCCGCACACGCTACCCCAGTAAATCTCGGGGACGTTCTCGGGGACACATGGCGGTCCAGTGCCCGACACCGGGGTACACGATTGCCCGAAGTGGCAGAGGGAGTCTTAAGGGAATGGATGCATCATCACGCCGCTCAATAATGCCCGAGCAAACTGACCAATATCTAAGTGCATTTAAGTGAAAATAAAAAAAATAGGGTCAATGCATATCTCCCTATATATATATAGATCCGACTTTTGATTCATAACCCGGCGCCAGACGAACTCGTGTGTTTCTTGCGTTTTTTCTTGTGTTGTTTGTTATTCTCGCTGGGTCGCGTGCAGAGTGTCTCCGCACACGCTACCTGGCAAAATCAGACGGGACGTTCGCAGGGATGCATGCAGGTACTGTCCCCGTGCTCGATTGCCCGAACCCCAGGGAAGATCCTCCCGGGGTCGCATGCAGCGCGTCTCCGAACAGGCTTCCCCGCTAAATCAGAGGGGAAGTTCTCGGAGACGCATGCCCGTCCAGTGCCCGCACACGCAGCCCCTAACACCAGGGAAGATTCTCCCGGGGTCGCATGCAGAGTGTCTCCGCACACGCTACCCCAGTAAATCTCGGGGAAGTTCTCGGGGAAGCATGCCGGTCCAGTGCCCGCACACGCAGCCCCTAACACCAGGGAAGATTCTCCCGGGGTCGCATGCAGTGTCCCCGCACACGTTACCCCAGTAAATCTCGGGGAAGTTCTCGGGGAAGCATGCCGGTCCAGTGCCCGCACACGCAGCCCCTAACACCAGGGAAGATTCTCCCGGGGTCGCATGCAGAGTGTCCCCGCACACGTTACCCCAGTAAATCTCGGGGAAGTTCTCGGGGAAGCATGCCGGTCCAGTGCCCGCACACGCAGCCCCTAACACCAGGGAAGATTCTCAAGGTGTCGCATGCCGAGTCTCCGCACACGCTACCCCAGAAAATCTCGGGGAAGTTCTCGGGGAAGTTCTCGGGGAAGCATGCCCGTCCAGTGCCCGCACACGCAGCCCCTAACACCAGGGAAGATTCTCCCGGGGTCGCATGCAGAGTGTCTCCGCACACGCTACCCCAGTAAATCTCGGGGACGTTCTCGGGGAAGCATGCCCGTCCAGTGCCCGCACACGCAGCCCCTAACACCAGGGAAGATTCTCCCGGGGTCGCATGCAGAGTGTCTCCGCACACGTTACCCCAGTAAATCTCGGGGACGTTCTCGGGGAAGCATGCCGGTCCAGTGCCCGCACACGCAGCCCCTAACACCAGGGAAGATTCTCCCGGGGTCGCATGCCGAGTCTCCGCACAAGCCACCCCAGAAAATCTCGGAGAAGTTCTCGGGGAAGCATGCCCGTCCAGTGCCCGCACACGCAGCCCCTAACACCAGGGATGATTCTCCCGGGGTCCCATGCCGAGTGTCTCCGCACACGCTACCCCAGTAAATCGCGGGGACGTTCTCGGGGAAGCATGCCCGTCCAGTGCCCGCACACGCAGCCCCTAACACCAGGGAAGATTCTCCCGGGGTCGCATGCAGAGTGTCTCCGCACACGCTACCCCAGTAAATCTCGGGGACGTTCTCGGGGAAGCATGCCCGTCCAGTGCCCGCACACGCAGCCCCTAACACCAGGGAAGATTCTCCCGGGGTCGCATGCAGAGTGTCTCCGCACACTTTACCCCAGTAAATCTCGGGGACGTTCTCGGGGAAGCATGCCGGTCCAGTGCCCGCACACGCAGCCCCTAACACCAGGGAAGATTCTCCCGGGGTCGCATGCCGAGTCGCCGCACAAGCCACCCCAGAAAATCTCGGGGAAGTTCTCGGGGAAGCATGCCCGTCCAGTGCCCGCACACGCAGCCCCTAACACCAGGGATGATTCTCCCGGGGTCGCATGCCGAGTGTCTCCGCACACGCTACCCCAGTAAATCGCGGGGACGTTCTCGGGGAAGCATGCCCGTCCAGTGCCCGCACTAGCAGCCCCTAACACCAGGGAAGATTCTCCCGGGGTCGCATGCAGAGTGTCTCCGCACACGCTACCCCAGTAAATCTCGGGGACGTTCTCGGGGAAGGATGCCCGTCCAGTGCCCGCACACGCAGCCCCTAACACCAGGGAAGATTCTCCCGGGGTCGCATGCAGAGTGTCTCCGCACATGTTACCCCAGTAAATCTCGGGGAAGTTCTCGGGGAAGCATGCCGGTCCAGTGCCCGCACACGCAGCCCCTAACACCAGGGAAGATTCTCCCGGGGTCGCATGCCGAGTGTCTCTGCACACGCTACCCCAGTAAATCTCGGGGATGTTCTCGGGGAAGTATGCCGGTCCAGTGCCCGCACACGCAGCCCCTAACACCAGGGAAGATTCTCCCGGGGTCGCATGCCGAGTGTCTCCGCACACGCTACCCCAGTAAATCTCGGGGAAGTTCTCGGGGAAGCATGCCGGTCCAGTGCCCGCACACGCAGCCCCTAACACCAGGGAAGATTCTCCCGGGGTCGCATGCAGAGTGTCTCTGCACACGTTACCCCAGTAAATCTCGGGGAAGTTCTCGGGGAAGCATGCCCGTCCAGTGCCCGCACACGCAGCCCGTAACACCAGGGAAGATTCTCCCGGTGTCGCATGCCGAGTCTCCGCACACGCTACCCCAGAAAATCTCGGGGTAGTTCTCGGGGAAGCATGCCCGTCCAGTGCCCGCACACGCAGCCCCTAACACCAGGGGAGATTCTCCCGGTGTCGCATGCCGAGTCTCCGCACACGCTTCCCCAGAAAATCTCGGGGAAGTTCTCGGGGAAGCATGCCCGTCCAGTGCCCGCACACGCAGCCCCTAACACCAGGGAAGATTCTCCAGGGGTCGCATGCAGAGTGTCTCCGCACACGCTACCCCAGTAAATCTCGGGGACGTTCTCGGGGAAGCATGCCCGTCCAGTGCCCGCACACGCAGCCCCTAACACCAGGGAAGATTCTCCCGGGGTCGCATGCAGAGTGTCTCCGCACACGCTACCCCAGTAAATCTCGGGGACGTTCTCGGGGAAGCATGCCCGTCCAGTGCCCGCACACGCAGCCCGTAACACCAGGGAAGATTCTCCCGGTGTCGCATGCCGAGTCTCCGCACACGCTACCCCAGAAAATTTCGGGGAAGTTCTCGGGGAAGCATGCCCTTCCAGTGCCCGCACACGCAGCCCCTAACACCAGGGAAGATTCTCCCGGGGTCGCATGCCGAGAGTCTCCGCACACGCTACCCCAGTAAATCTCGGGGACGTTCTCGGGGAAGCATGCCCTTCCAGTGCCCGCACACGCAGCCCCTAACTCCAGGGAAGATTCTCCCGGGGTCGCATGCAGAGTGTCTCCGCACACGCTACCCCAGTAAATCTCGGGGACGTTCTCGGGGACACATGGCGGTCCAGTGCCCGACACCGGGGTACACGATTGCCCGAAGTGGCAGAGGGAGTCTTAAGGGAATGGATGCATCATCACGCCGCTCAATAATGCCCGAGCAAACTGACCAATATCTAAGTGCATTTAAGTGAAAATAAAAAAAATAGGGTCAATGCATATCTCCCTATATATATATAGATCCGACTTTTGATT
Source organism: Ctena decussata (assembly GCA_963989385.1). Classification (NCBI taxonomy): domain Eukaryota; kingdom Metazoa; phylum Mollusca; class Bivalvia; order Lucinida; family Lucinidae; genus Ctena; species Ctena decussata. The sequence continues at coordinate 48,985 of CAXDIV010000160.1, read as the reverse complement.
CATAACCCGGCGCCAGACGAACTCGTGTGTTTCTTGCGTTTTTTCTTGTGTTGTTTGTTATTCTCGCTGGGTCGCGTGCAGAGTGTCTCCGCACACGCTACCTGGCAAAATCAGACGGGACGTTCGCAGGGATGCATGCAGGTACTGTCCCCGTGCTCGATTGCCCGAACCCCAGGGAAGATCCTCCCGGGGTCGCATGCAGCGCGTCTCCGAACAGGCTTCCCCGCTAAATCAGAGGGGAAGTTCTCGGAGACGCATGCCCGTCCAGTGCCCGCACACGCAGCCCCTAACACCAGGGAAGATTCTCCCGGGGTCGCATGCAGAGTGTCTCCGCACACGCTACCCCAGTAAATCTCGGGGAAGTTCTCGGGGAAGCATGCCGGTCCAGTGCCCGCACACGCAGCCCCTAACACCAGGGAAGATTCTCCCGGGGTCGCATGCAGTGTCCCCGCACACGTTACCCCAGTAAATCTCGGGGAAGTTCTCGGGGAAGCATGCCGGTCCAGTGCCCGCACACGCAGCCCCTAACACCAGGGAAGATTCTCCCGGGGTCGCATGCAGAGTGTCCCCGCACACGTTACCCCAGTAAATCTCGGGGAAGTTCTCGGGGAAGCATGCCGGTCCAGTGCCCGCACACGCAGCCCCTAACACCAGGGAAGATTCTCAAGGTGTCGCATGCCGAGTCTCCGCACACGCTACCCCAGAAAATCTCGGGGAAGTTCTCGGGGAAGTTCTCGGGGAAGCATGCCCGTCCAGTGCCCGCACACGCAGCCCCTAACACCAGGGAAGATTCTCCCGGGGTCGCATGCAGAGTGTCTCCGCACACGCTACCCCAGTAAATCTCGGGGACGTTCTCGGGGAAGCATGCCCGTCCAGTGCCCGCACACGCAGCCCCTAACACCAGGGAAGATTCTCCCGGGGTCGCATGCAGAGTGTCTCCGCACACGTTACCCCAGTAAATCTCGGGGACGTTCTCGGGGAAGCATGCCGGTCCAGTGCCCGCACACGCAGCCCCTAACACCAGGGAAGATTCTCCCGGGGTCGCATGCCGAGTCTCCGCACAAGCCACCCCAGAAAATCTCGGAGAAGTTCTCGGGGAAGCATGCCCGTCCAGTGCCCGCACACGCAGCCCCTAACACCAGGGATGATTCTCCCGGGGTCCCATGCCGAGTGTCTCCGCACACGCTACCCCAGTAAATCGCGGGGACGTTCTCGGGGAAGCATGCCCGTCCAGTGCCCGCACACGCAGCCCCTAACACCAGGGAAGATTCTCCCGGGGTCGCATGCAGAGTGTCTCCGCACACGCTACCCCAGTAAATCTCGGGGACGTTCTCGGGGAAGCATGCCCGTCCAGTGCCCGCACACGCAGCCCCTAACACCAGGGAAGATTCTCCCGGGGTCGCATGCAGAGTGTCTCCGCACACTTTACCCCAGTAAATCTCGGGGACGTTCTCGGGGAAGCATGCCGGTCCAGTGCCCGCACACGCAGCCCCTAACACCAGGGAAGATTCTCCCGGGGTCGCATGCCGAGTCGCCGCACAAGCCACCCCAGAAAATCTCGGGGAAGTTCTCGGGGAAGCATGCCCGTCCAGTGCCCGCACACGCAGCCCCTAACACCAGGGATGATTCTCCCGGGGTCGCATGCCGAGTGTCTCCGCACACGCTACCCCAGTAAATCGCGGGGACGTTCTCGGGGAAGCATGCCCGTCCAGTGCCCGCACTAGCAGCCCCTAACACCAGGGAAGATTCTCCCGGGGTCGCATGCAGAGTGTCTCCGCACACGCTACCCCAGTAAATCTCGGGGACGTTCTCGGGGAAGGATGCCCGTCCAGTGCCCGCACACGCAGCCCCTAACACCAGGGAAGATTCTCCCGGGGTCGCATGCAGAGTGTCTCCGCACATGTTACCCCAGTAAATCTCGGGGAAGTTCTCGGGGAAGCATGCCGGTCCAGTGCCCGCACACGCAGCCCCTAACACCAGGGAAGATTCTCCCGGGGTCGCATGCCGAGTGTCTCTGCACACGCTACCCCAGTAAATCTCGGGGATGTTCTCGGGGAAGTATGCCGGTCCAGTGCCCGCACACGCAGCCCCTAACACCAGGGAAGATTCTCCCGGGGTCGCATGCCGAGTGTCTCCGCACACGCTACCCCAGTAAATCTCGGGGAAGTTCTCGGGGAAGCATGCCGGTCCAGTGCCCGCACACGCAGCCCCTAACACCAGGGAAGATTCTCCCGGGGTCGCATGCAGAGTGTCTCTGCACACGTTACCCCAGTAAATCTCGGGGAAGTTCTCGGGGAAGCATGCCCGTCCAGTGCCCGCACACGCAGCCCGTAACACCAGGGAAGATTCTCCCGGTGTCGCATGCCGAGTCTCCGCACACGCTATCCCAGAAAATCTCGGGGTAGTTCTCGGGGAAGCATGCCCGTCCAGTGCCCGCACACGCAGCCCCTAACACCAGGGGAGATTCTCCCGGTGTCGCATGCCGAGTCTCCGCACACGCTTCCCCAGAAAATCTCGGGGAAGTTCTCGGGGAAGCATGCCCGTCCAGTGCCCGCACACGCAGCCCCTAACACCAGGGAAGATTCTCCAGGGGTCGCATGCAGAGTGTCTCCGCACACGCTACCCCAGTAAATCTCGGGGACGTTCTCGGGGAAGCATGCCCGTCCAGTGCCCGCACACGCAGCCCCTAACACCAGGGAAGATTCTCCCGGGGTCGCATGCAGAGTGTCTCCGCACACGCTACCCCAGTAAATCTCGGGGACGTTCTCGGGGAAGCATGCCCGTCCAGTGCCCGCACACGCAGCCCGTAACACCAGGGAAGATTCTCCCGGTGTCGCATGCCGAGTCTCCGCACACGCTACCCCAGAAAATTTCGGGGAAGTTCTCGGGGAAGCATGCCCGTCCAGTGCCCGCACACGCAGCCCCTAACACCAGGGAAGATTCTCCCGGTGTCGCATGCCGAGTCTCCGCACACGCTTCCCCAGAAAATCTCGGGGAAGTTCTCGGGGAAGCATGCCCGTCCAGTGCCCGCACACGCAGCCCCTAACACCAGGGAAGATTCTCCAGGGGTCGCATGCAGAGTGTCTCCGCACACGCTACCCCAGGAAGCATGCCGGTCCAGTTCCCGCACACGCAGCCCCTAACACCAGGGAAGATTCTCCAGGGGTCGCATGCAGAGTGTCTCCGCACACGCTACCCCAGTAAATCTCGGGGAAGTTCTCGGGGAAGCATGCCGGTCCAGTGCCCGCACACGCAGCCCCTAACACCAGGGAAGATTCTCCCGGTGTCGCATGCCGAGTCTCCGCACACGCTACCCCAGAAAATATCGGGGAAGTTCTCGGGGAAGCATGCCCGTCCAGTGCCCGCACACGCAACCCCTAACACCGGGGAAGATTCTCCCGGGGTCGCATGCCGAGTGTCTCCGAACACGCTAGTACCCCAGTAAATCGCGGGGACGTTCTCGGGGAAGCATGCCGGTCCAGTGCCCGCACACGCAGCCACTAACACCAGGGAAGATTCTCCCGGGGTCGCATGCAGAGTGTCTCCGCACACGCCATCCCTCATTGCGTGCGACCCCGGTAGAATCTCCGCGGGTAGTAGGGGTTGCGTGTGCGGGCACTGGACCGACATTCGTCCCCGAGAACGTACCCTGTGATTTACAGGGGTAGTGTGTGCGGAGACACTCTGCATGCGACCCCAGGAGAATCTTCCCTGGTGTTTGGGGTTGCCTGTGCGGGCACTGGACCAGCATGCGTCCCCGAGAACGTCCCCTGCGATTTACAGGGGTAGTGTGTGCGGAGACACTCTGCATGCGACCCCGGAAGAATCTTCCCGGATGTTTGGGGTTGCCTGTGCGGGCACTGGACCGGCATGCTTCCCCGAGAACGTCCCCCAGATTTACAGTGTGCGGAGACAGTCAATAATGTACATAATACATAATAGAGAACAAAGTGTATGTGTAGCCAAAAATAAAAAAAAAAGCTAAGTGTGGCCAAAAAAAAAGAAAAAAAAAGAAAGAATTTTTTTTTTACAGCTTTGGATTCTTTGTCAAAATTCACTTACTAGAGAGCTCAAAATTAGATTTGTAGGGCTTGTACTGTAGAAGTTATTCACACATTTCGAAATGTTGAATGTATCATATGCAATACGTTGTGTACATGGATGCTGTTTGAGATTTTACCTCTTTTTAGCAATCTGGTATACTGTTTTGGTCTGAGTGTTAGATAATCATGCATCTGTTAAGCAGATAATGTCAATAAGTAGCATAAAAGAATGACAGTAGGTGACGTTCTCGGGGAGGCATGCCCGTCCAGTGCCCGCACACGCACCCCCTAACACCAGGGATGATTCTCCTGGGGTCGCATGCAAAGTGTCTCCGCACACGCTACCCCGCTTAATCAGAGGAACACCAGGATAGATTCCCCCGGGGTCGCATGCAGAGTGTCTCCGCACACACTATCCCGCTAAATCAGAGGGGAAGTTCTCGGAGACGCATGCCCGTTCAGAGCCCGAACACACAACCCCTAAAACCAGGGATGCATGCGGTCCTGTCCCCGTACACGCGGGCCCTGACACCAGGGCACACGATTGCCCGAACACCAGGGAAAATTCTTCTCGGGTCTTATAGGAGGATACAATCGAGTGGCGCTTTGGTCGACAAAAATGGCGCTTTGGCAGATTTTAATGGCGTTCTGGCAGATTTGATAGTCGACCATAGCGCCATTTTGGCGCTTTGGTCGAAATTTTGTGGCGCTTTGGCAGACTTGAATGGCGCTGTGGTCGACTTGTTTAAAATACGCTATATTGAGCTTATTTTACGTGCTTTTATGTATGTTTGAGTCAAAACGGGCCTGCAAAGATATTTACATGACATTTAGGTGAGAATCCCTGAGCTTTTAGCACTGATATTAAAGTTACTATGCAAAGGTATGGTTTACTATATATTGCATATAACTTTGGATCTATAAGTCCCATATGTCTTATAATTCCATGCGATTGTTGCCTATAGATCGGCAAATAGTGTAGGCTAGGCCGTACCCCTATCCCTGGCCCTATAACAGATATGTTTTCTAAGTCAGAGGCTGAATCTTCCCTGGTGTTAGGAGTTGCGTGTGCGGGCACTGGACAGGCATGCGACCCCGAGATCTTCCCCTCTGATTTACAGGGGTAGTGTGTGCGGAGACACTCTGCAAGCGACCCCGGGAGAATCTTCCCTGGTGTTATTGGTTGCGTGTACGCTGCGACCCCGAGATCTTCCCCTTCTGATTTACAGGGGCAGCGTGTGCGGAGACACTCTGTATGCGACCCCGGGAGAATCTTCCCTGCTGTATGGGGTTGAGAGTGCGGGCACTGGACCGGCATGCGTCCCCGAGATCGTTCCCTGTGATTTACAGGGGTAGTGTGTGCGGAGACACTCTGCATGCGACCCCCGGGAGAATCATCCCTGGTGTTAGGGTTGCGTGTGCGGGTACTGGACAGGCATGCGACCCTGAGATCTTCCCCTCTGATTTACAGGGGTAGTGTGTGCTGAGACACTCTGCATGCGACCCCGGGAGAATCTTCCCTGGTGTTATTGGTTGCGTGTACGCTGCGACCCCGAGATCTTCCCCTTCTGATTTACAGGGGTAGCGTGTGCAGAGACACTCTGCATGCGACCCCGGGAGAATCTTCCCTGCTGTATGGGGTTGCGTGTGCGGGCACTGGACCGGCATGCTTCCCCGAGAACGTCCCCCATATTTACAGGGGTAGCGTGTGCGGAGACTTGATTGATTGTTCTGGGTTTAACGGCCCTTTGAGACAGTATTTCAGTCTATATCGGGCCGTCTCCCAGAAAGGGAGAAAGAGGAGAAATGATAGACGAGAGAAAAAATGTCCAAACAACCCCCAACCTGCACCTACTGCAGGCACAGTAGGCCCTACAATGTTCCAAATCAGTAGGACGCCCCGGCACTGGAAGTTACACACACAGCACCATCGCACCACCCGACCATCCCCGTGTGCGGAGACTCTCAATAATGTACATTACAACCCGCACCTACTGCAGGCACAGTAGTCCCTACAATGTTCCAAATCAGTAGGACGCCCCGGCACTGGAAGTTACACACAGCACCATCGCACCACCCGACCATACCCGTGTGCGGAGACACTCAATAATATACATTATATATATAATAGAGAACAAAGTGTATGTGTAGCCAGAATTTTTTTTTTTTTTTTTTTACAGCTTTGGATTCTTTGTCAAAATTCACTTACTAGAGAGCTCAAAATTAGATTTGTAGGGCTTGTACTTTAGAAGTTATTCACACATTTCGAAATGTTGAATGTATCATATGCAATACGTTGTGTACATGGATGCTATTTGAGATTTTACCTCTTTTCAGCATTCTGGTATACTATTTTGGTCTGAGTGTTAGATAATCATGGATCTGTTAAGCAGATAATGTCAATAATATGCATGCCAGTCCAGTGCCCGCACACGCACCCCCTAACACCAGGGATGATTCTCCTGGGGTCGCATGCAAAGTGTCTCCGCACACGCTACCCAGCTTAATCAGAGGAACACGAGGAATGATTCTCCCGGGGTCGCATGCAGAGTGTCTCCGCACACGCTATCCCGCTAAATCATAGGAGAAGTTCTCGGAGACGCATGCCCGTCCAGTGCCCGCTCACGCACCCCCTAACACCAGGGAAAATTTTCCTGGGGTCGCATGCAAAGTGTCTCCGCACACGCTACCCCGTTTAATCAGAGCAACACCAGGGAAGATTCTCCGGGGCTCGCATGCAGAGTGTCTCCGCACACGCTTCCCCGCTAAATCAGAGGGGAATTTCTCGGGGACGCATGCCCGTCCAGTGCCCGCTCACGCACCCCTAACCCCAGGGATGATTCTCCTGGGGTCGCATGCAAAGTGTCTCCGCACACGCTACCCCGCTTAATCAGAGGAACACCAGGGAAGATTCTCCCGGGGTCGCATGCAGAGTGTCTCCGCACACGCTACCCCGTTAAATCAGAGGGGAATTTCTCGGGGACGCATGCCCGTCCAGTGCCCGCACACGCAACCCCTAACACCAGGGATGATTCTCCTGGGGTCGCATGCAGAGTGTCTCCGCACACGCTACCCCTGTAAATCACAGGGGACGTTCTCGGGGATGCATGGCGGTCCAGTGCCCGACACCGGGGCACACGAAAGCCCGAAGTGGCAGAGGGAGTCTGAAGGGAATGGATGCATCATAACGCCGCTCAATAATGCCCGAGCAAACTGACCATGTCTCCTGCATTTAAGTGAAAATAACTAAAAAAAAAAAAAGAAAACGGTCAATACATATCTCCCTATATATATATATATATATATATATATAAATATATAGATCCGACTTTTGATTCATAACCCTGCGCCAGACGAAGTCTGTTTCTTGTGTTGGCTTTTATTCTTTCTGGGTCGCATGCAGAGTGCCTCCGCACACGCTACCCGGCAAAAATCATACGGGACGTTCGCGGGGATGCATGCAGGTCCTGTCCCCGTACACGATTGCCCGAACACCAGGTAAGATCCTCCCGGGGTAGCATGGAGCCTGTCTCCGAACACGCTGCCCCGCTAAATCAGAGGGGAAGTTCTCGGAGACGCATGCCCGTCCAGTGCCCGCACACGCACCTCCAAACACCAGGGATGATTCTCCTGGGGTCGCATGCAAAGTGTCTCCACACACGCTACCCCGCTTAATCAGAGGAACTCCAGGGAAGATTCTCCTGGGGTCGCGCGCAGACTGTCTCCGCACACGCTACCCAGCTTAATCAGAGGGGAAGTTCTCGGAGACGCATGCCCGTCCAGTGCCCGAACACAAAACCCGTAACACCAGGGATGATTCTCCTGGGGTTGCATGCAATGTGTCTCCGCAGACGCTACCCCGCTTAATCAGAGGAGCACCAGGGAAGATTCTCCCGGGGTCGCATGCAGAGTGTCTCCGCACACGCTTCCCCGCTAAATCAGAGGGGAAGTTCTCGGAGACGCATGCCCGTCCAGTGCCCGCACACGAACCCCTAACACCAGGGATGATTCTCCTGGGGTCGCATGCAAAGTGTCTCCGCACACGCTACCCCGCCAAATCAGAGGGGAAGTTTTCGGAGACGCATGCCCGTCCAGTGCCCGCACACGCACCCCTAACCCCAGGGATGATTCTCCTGGGGTCGCATGCAAAGGGTCTCCGCACACGCTACCCCGCTTAATCAGAGGAACACCAGGATAGATTCCCCGAGGGCTCGCATGGAGAGTGTGTCCGCTCACACTACCCCGCTAAATCAGAGGGGAAGTTCTCGGAGACGCATGCCCGTTCAGAGCCCGAACACGCAACCCCTATAACCAGGGATGCATGCGGTCCTGTCCCCGTACACGCGGGCCCTGACACCAGGGCACACGCAACCCCTAACACCAGGGAATTCTTCTCGGGTCTTATAGGAGGGTTAGGGTTAGGGTTAGGGTTAGGGTTAGGGTTAGGGTTAGGGTTAGGGTTAGGGTTAGGGTTAGGGTTAGGGTTAGGGTTAGGGTTAGGGTTAGGGTTAGGGTTAGGGTTAGGGTTAGGGGTTAGGGTTAGGGTTAGGGTTAGGGGTTAGGGTTAGGGTTAGGGTTAGGGTTAGGGTTAGGGTTAGGGTTAGGGTTAGGGTTAGGGTTAGGGTTAGGGTTAGGGTTGGGGTTAGGGTTAGGGTTAGGGTTAGGGTTAGGGTTACCATCGCAGTGGCCTTTTGGTTCCAAATTGGCCTTGTTTTGGCCTTTTTGTGTCCAATTTTGGAAACCAAGAGGCCAATATGGCCTTTTGGTGGAAAAGACACGGCCTATTGGTCGAATATTGTTCTAACCGAAGCCTTCTGGTCGAATTTTCAGGTTTTGGTAAAACAAGTTATTTTGAGTTCATTTTACGTCCTTTCATCAAGGTTTTAGTCATTTTGGGCTATAAAAGTTATATCGGTGACCTTTACATGCAAGTTCTGGGGTTATTAGCGCTAGAATAAAAAATTTCATGTTAGGGTACCTTTTCACATGTACCCTTAGGGTTAGTGTCTTATAAGTCCTATCTGTCTTATAAGACCATGACATAATATCTTTCATCCATTTACGTCGAGTAGGCTACTTCTCAAAAGCGTATTGCCTATATTTAAGGTGACATTTTGTTCTAAGCGAAAATTAGGGGTAGGGAAAATTCCCACGGCTTAAGGTTAGGGTAAGGGGTAGGGTTCAGTCAAATAATCTAAGTTTTTTCGAAGTCAGATTTTTTTTTTAGATTTTAAATATTTTTTGTATATAGGTTAAGGATTATATGTTATGCAATTTAAACTTTTCCTGGCCCTTAGAAATGGATTTAAAGACTAACCCTGGACCCTCGATACTTTGGCCTTTGGGTTGAAGTTTACATAATATACATGTTGTACCACACTCTTCCCCAATAGTAGGCCAAAAACCCTAGGTGATTCAAATAGCTCGTATCAAGAAGTATTTATTCACGAAAGAACATAGGATTCGGACGCGAAATAAGCCAGGATCCGAATTCCGGTAAGTGTTTATAACTATTGGCAAGAATTGACTAGTATTTAGGGGAGGGAATAAGGGGAACTTGATTTGTTTTTTTGAAGACCGAGGACAGACCTATTTGCTGATGTAAGCATTATGGACCAGTTGTTTCAGATAAGTAAATTATAATGTATATTTACAAATATGGTTATACCATAGTAAGTATTATAAAACAGAGGGAACCAGCATGTTGGAGCCGGGAACCAGTAGCACGCATACATAGGTATTAGTGTGGTAAAGATTATGTTTTTGGAAGGTTTATTTAAGCCTGTGGTGAGTTTAAACTATGTGTGCAATTGAACGGGCTGGTTAGAGTCAATGGTTAACCTAGGGAGACTGTCTTTATATCTGCTTATAGTGCTGCGTTGTTCAAAGTTGTAAGAATTTTTATTGTGGCTGAAGCTATGGATTTTTTATGAATTTTTAATGTATTTTGAGCATCACCCATAGGGTCGTGTTTTTTGTTTGAAGGGATTAAATTAGAATGTCACCTAAAGGTTTGTGTAAAGTTAAGATACAGAGTAAGTATCTGTGTAAGTTTCAAGGGTCTGCTCCCAGTGGTTTTGTTGAAGTAGATTTTTGAAATTATAGGAAATGCAGGGTGGGGCGGTTTTGTAGGCCTTATAATATCGAGTAAACTGTTAGAGAGGATACTTATAGTCACTTATCATAGACAATGGGGCCCAGGCTTTCTAACTGTGGTGAAATAAACACTCTAAGACACTCCCAGGCTTTGATTTTGTAGTCTCAACATTGTGACAGAAAGCGATATTTAAAGTAATATTCAGCTAAGTATAAAGTAAGTATAAAGGTAAGTATAAGTGCTTTCTAAATGATTATATTTGTCATTAATTTTGAAATTTTTTTGGAAGAAAAAAATCAAGAAATAAAAAAAGTTCGGACTTAGAATTTTTGACCGATTTTTTTCTTGTAGTCGGCAGGTAAGGCATGTTTGAGCTCTTATATAACTACTGAAAGAGTAGGTAGGTATACTTGTCCTTTTGTTCCGTAAACTACTGTGCCCAGGCTACAAACACATAGTTAAATCTTGAAGAAATCTGTTTCCAGAGGATAGAAATTAATATTTGAAAATTGTTGCTAAATTACCATTTATGGAATGGAGGCCAAAAGGCCAATTGCTAATTGCGAATCATAAATGTTACCTATATTGTATAAGCTAGGAGAGGGTAATTATAGGGGGTAATCCTACATTATCTTATAGGGTTAGAGCCAGGCTATCTAACCCTGTTTAAAGATTACTGCTACGACACTCCCTTGCTGAGTTATAATGGGAAATCTTAAAGAGGCTAAAAGGCCAGTTTCATCTGTGTGGGAAGAGGTTTTAAGGGCCTAATATTATAGAGTAAACTATAAGAGAGGATACTTATAGTCCCTTATCTTCCACTATGGGACCCGGGCTTTATAACCCTGGCAAATTAAACAATCTAAGACAGTTCCCGGATTAGATTTAGCAGTCGCAACATTGTGACCTGAGTAGGCCAGAAGGCCAATTTTAAATCCCTGTAAAATAATATAAGTATGAGGTGGCCAAAAGGCCAATGCGAATTGCGAACCCTAAACTTTACCTATGTTTTCTAAGGTTGGAGAGGCTACTTATAGGCATGCATCCTACATTTTCCTATAGGGTTTGAGCCAGGCTATCTAACCCTGGTAAAAGATTAAGCCTAGGACGCTCCCTGGCTAAGTTGGGTTGGGCTTAGTTAGGGTTAGGAGGAGGCCAAAAGGCCAAGGTCATCTCGTTTGGGAGAGGTTTGGAAGCCTAAAATTATAGAATAAAATATAAGATAAAATACTTATTTCCCTCCTATGTTAGACTATGGGACCAAGGCTTTCTAACGCTGGTAAAATAGAAGGTCTAAGACGCTCCCTGGACTTAGATTTTGGAGGCTCAACATTGTTACTTGAAAGCTGCCAGAAGGCTACTGCGAACCGTGATTTTCATCGATAGTTTATAAGGTTGGAGAGGCTACTTATAGGCATGCATCCTACATTATCCTACAGGGTTAGACCTAGGCTATCTAACCCTGATAAAATATTCCTCCTAGGACAATCACAGGCCGAGTTATGCAAGACGCCAGAAGGCCATGAAAACATCGAACGTAAGAGGTTTGGAGTCTTATATGTCAGTCTTAGAGAGTTCAGACATCTTTGACACTGCTTGTACTTGTAGTCTAGGGTTCTTAATACACGCTCAGAAGAGATGGTAATTATGATGCCATTTTAGAGTGAAATATAACCGGTTACGGAAGGTAAGATGACTGAAAATGAGGAGGTTAGGGTTTGATAGAAAAAATCCATATATTGGTTAGATATTTTTGGCATAATAACAATGGATCATGATGACCTTGTAACACTCTTCCCCTTGCTATTCTGACACTTTTCTACAATGTTATTAGCTTTCCCATTTTAACTTTCAACCACGTTTTTCATCACAAAAACGGCCAGGGTTAGAAATGCCACTATGTTGCGAGCAAATTTCAGCCATTTTTCTACAGGAAGATGTTTTTTTTCCCCAGAAATGTCATGTTTAAACCATGTTTTAGGGTCTCCAAACTTTCCAAAAATGGCAACCATAAGGCCAAGGGTTAGTATTCAACCTCCAATATGCATGTCTTAGGGGGCAGATATAACAGTCGGGGAGGCTGGTAAGTAAGATCCGGACCTGCCCTTGCTAACCCTGTAAAGCAGTCGAAGATATCTTTAAAGATGCGGCCTGCGGTAATAGGGTACTTATTTTTTTTTGGTTGCGGCGATCGAGGGTAATCTGGCGACCAAAAGGCCATTTTGAACCGGCTCTAACTCCGTCAAAACTCATCCGATTTTGGGTTTCTTTGCAGATTCCGGAATAACTCACTGACCTTGTTCGCAGGAAAAAAACCCGAAACTTGAGTATACTATACTTTAGATTTTGACTTGGGCTTAGCTATACCCAAGAGTCCTGTGGTGGGGTTAGATAGGAACCCAACATGTAGACTCCTTTTTTGGTCAATCTCCAGTTAACCAGGGATCGTGTACCAGGGTTAGGCGGGGTTAGTCTGGCAACCTAGACTAGCCAAAATCTCAGGCCTAACCCTTTGGAAATAAGGTAGCTATACCCCCCCCAATACCTAGGGTAACATTTTGGATCGAGTCTGTGGTTTGGTCAGGGTAAGGTTTTTCCAACATTTTTAAGCACCAATCAGGAGGGTTAGACCAGTTCACAAGATTTCCAAAATCCGAGGACAAACCCTCTGTCCTAAAGGGGTCAGACCTCCATTTTGGCCTTTTGTGCGAGTCCGATGTTAATTAGGGTTAGGGTTAGGATGTTAATTAGGGTTAGGGTTAGGGTTAGGGTTAGGGTTAGGGTTAGGGTTAGGGTTAGGGTTAGGGTTAGGGTTAGGGTTAGGGTTAGGGTTAGGGTTAGGGTTAGGGTTAGGGTTAGGGTTAGGGGTTAGGGTTAGGGTTAGGGTTAGGGTTAGGGTTAGGGTTAGGGTTAGGGTTAGGGTTAGGGAATAGGTATTTTCGGCTGAGACAAAGACATCGGAAGGATATTTGGGTGTAATTTGGCTAGGGTTAGCCTTTTCACAGACCCTGGCGTAGGGAATGGTGTCTATTTTTAGTTAGTGTTACCGAACTTCTTTTATCAGGGGAGACTATTTAACAAGGGAGATGATGCATGTTTCCAGTAAACGTAGTAAATACGTTTATGCATTAGACTAAATACCAAGAAACTCTGATCAGCATGCACTTCCAGAGCAATTAATCAGTCTCTTTAGAAGACTAAACATCTTGAATCATTTTCTTACCTGAGGAATGGTTAGTGCAGCCTCTGATGAGGAATTGTCTTAGAACAGTGTTTTTCAAAGATGAATGAATATAAAAAAATGCAGTATCAAAACTATTAATACTTCCTGTCAGAAAGCTGTCAGAAAACCTTCCGACAGCAACAATCTAAGGTCATGTACATATGTTGTAAAGTGGAATATTGTTTTTGTTAAGCAAAGACCAGGAGTTAGGGTTAGGGTTAGGGTGTTGGGTGTTATAGGTGTTAGGGTGTTGGGTGTTAGGGTGTTGGGTGTTATAGGTGTTAGGGTGTTAGGTGTTATAGATGTTAGGCTGTTGGGTGTTAGGGTTAGGGTTAGGGGTTAAGGTTAGGGTGTTGGGTGTTATAGGTGTTAGGGTGTTGGGTGTGGGTTAGGGTTAGGGTTAGGGTTAGGGTTAGGGTTAGGGTTAGGGTTAGGGTTAGGGGTTAGGGTTAGGGTTAGGGTTAGGGTTAGGGTTAGGGTTAGGGTTAGGGTTAGGGTTAGGGTTAGGGTTAGGGTTTAGGGTTTAGGGTTAGGGTTAGGGTTAGGGTTAGGGTTAGGGTTAGGGTTAGGGTTAGGGTTAGGGTTAGGGTTAGGGTTAGGGTTAGGGTTAGGGTTAGGGTTAGGGTAAGGGTTAGGGTTAGGGTTAGGGTTAGGGTTAGGGTTAGGGTTAGGGTTAGGGTTAGGGTTAGGGTTAGGGTTAGGGTTAGGGTTAGGGAATAGGTATTTTCGGCTGAGACAAAGACATCGGAAGGATATTTGGGTGTAGTTTGGTTAGGGTTAGCCTATTCACAGACCCTGGCGTAGGGAATGGTTGCTATTTTTAGTAAGTGTTACCGAACTTCTTTTTTTAAGGGGAGACTATTTAACAAGGGAGATGATGCATGTTCAGAAAGCTGTCAGAAAACTTCTGACAATTTTCCGACAGCAACAATCTTGGGTCATGTACATATGTAGTAAAGTGGAATATGTTTTTTGTTAAGGAAAGAGCACGAGTCGGTGCAATCGGAACTAAGGTTAGGGCTAGTTAGGGTGTTAGGGTGTAGGTTAGAAAATAGTCTACCCGTTGGCCATAGTTAAGTTGAACTATGTTCACCCTTGCACCGCGATGAGGTCGGTAGACATGGCAAGGGGTCGGACCCAGTCGATAACCGAGTCCTAATCAAGATGAATCAAAGGCTCAACAAAACAAATCAAAGGAGCCAATTATTATGTAGTACCTTCTACAAATAAATAAAAACAAAACAAAGCGGAATACGCCTAGGCTTCGGCTCCTTCGGGACTGCGACGTGGTGAACCTGATTCCCCACTCGAGGACGCTGGGGAATTCGTTGGAGGTATAGGGGCAGCAGAATTTGGTGTTGTATCCGACAGAAGTCGGAAGACCATGCCACGGCTAAGAAGATTCTCAACCATGGCACGAGCTTCCTCTTCGTCGAAAAATCCAAATCCCGGATGTCCATATACCTCCACTTGTGTAACGTCCATCCCGTTGCAAAAGTCCTCCAGGGCTGAAAAATTGACCACTGGTACAAGAATAATATTCCTTGGCGTATTCATGTTTCTTAAGCAAATGGCAGAAATAAAATGCGGGATGAGAGATGCATGGCTCCACCCACAGCTTATACGTCATAACACGGAGTGGTCTCTGATTGGTTCAAAATTGCGTGATTTATTTTTGTCACTCTTTCGGTGACCCATTGCAGAAAATGTATAAATATAACCTTACAGTCTTGCCCTATCAATTACGCTTTGGGTTGTGTAGGTTAGGTTAGGGTGTTGGGTGTTAGAGGTGTTAGATGTTAGGGTTAGGGTTAGGGTTAGGGTTAGGGTTAGGGTTAGGGTTAGGGTTAGGGTTAGGGTTAGGGGTTAGGGTTAGGGTTAGGGGTTAGGGGTTAGGGTTAGGGTTAGGGTTAGGGTTAGGGTTAGGGTTAGGGTTAGGGGTTAGGGGTTAGGGTTAGGGTTAGGGTTAGGGTTAGGGTTAGGGTTAGGGTTAGGGTTAGGGTTAGGGAATAGGTATTTTCGGCTGAGACAAAGACATCGGAAGGATATTTGGGTGTAGTTTGGTTAGGGTTAGCCTATTCACAGACCCTGGCGTAGGGAATGGTTGCTATTTTTAGTAAGTGTTACCGAACTTCTTTTTTTAAGGGGAGACTATTTAACAAGGGAGATGATGCATGTTCAGAAAGCTGTCAGAAAACTTCTGACAATTTTCCGACAGCAACAATCTTGGGTCATGTACATATGTAGTAAAGTGGAATATGTTTTTTGTTAAGGAAAGAGCACGAGTCGGTGCAATCGGAACTAAGGTTAGGGCTAGTTAGGGTGTTAGGGTGTAGGTTAGAAAATAGTCTACCCGTTGGCCATAGTTAAGTTGAACTATGTTCACCCTTGCACCGCGATGAGGTCGGTAGACATGGCAAGGGGTCGGACCCAGTCGATAACCGAGTCCTAATCAAGATGAATCAAAGGCTCAACAAAACAAATCAAAGGAGCCAATTATTATGTAGTACCTTCTACAAATAAATAAAAACAAAACAAAGCGGAATACGCCTAGGCTTCGGCTCCTTCGGGACTGCGACGTGGTGAACCTGATTCCCCACTCGAGGACGCTGGGGAATTCGTTGGAGGTATAGGGGCAGCAGAATTTGGTGTTGTATCCGACAGAAGTCGGAAGACCATGCCACGGCTAAGAAGATTCTCAACCATGGCACGAGCTTCCTCTTCGTCGAAAAATCCAAATCCCGGATGTCCATATACCTCCACTTGTGTAACGTCCATCCCGTTGCAAAAGTCCTCCAGGGCTGAAAAATTGACCACTGGTACAAGAATAATATTCCTTGGCGTATTCATGTTTCTTAAGCAAATGGCAGAAATAAAATGCGGGATGAGAGATGCATGGCTCCACCCACAGCTTATACGTCATAACACGGAGTGGTCTCTGATTGGTTCAAAATTGCGTGATTTATTTTTGTCACTCTTTCGGTGACCCATTGCAGAAAATGTATAAATATAACCTTACAGTCTTGCCCTATCAATTACGCTTTGGGTTGTGTAGGTTAGGTTAGGGTGTTGGGTGTTAGAGGTGTTAGATGTTAGGGTTAGGGTTAGGGTTAGGGTTAGGGTTAGGGTTAGGGTTAGGGTTAGGGTTAGGGTTAGGGGTTAGGGTTAGGGTTAGGGGTTAGGGGTTAGGGTTAGGGTTAGGAGGGTAGGGTTAGGGTTAGGGTTAGGGTTAGGGTTAGGGTTAGGGTTAGGGTTAGGGTTAGGGTTAGGTTAGGGTTAGGGTTAGGGTTAGGGTTAGGGTTAGGGTTAGGGTTAGGGTTAGGGTTAGGGTTAGGGTTAGGGTTAGGGTTAGGGTTAGGGTTAGGGTTAGGGTTAGGGAATAGGTATTTTCGGCTGAGACAAAGACATCGGAAGGATATTTGGGTGTAGTTTGGTTAGGGTTAGCCTATTCACAGACCCTGGCGTAGGGAATGGTTGCTATTTTTAGTAAGTGTTACCGAACTTCTTTTTTTAAGGGGAGACTATTTAACAAGGGAGATGATGCATGTTCAGAAAGCTGTCAGAAAACTTCTGACAATTTTCCGACAGCAACAATCTTGGGTCATGTACATATGTAGTAAAGTGGAATATGTTTTTTGTTAAGGAAAGAGCACGAGTCGGTGCAATCGGAACTAAGGTTAGGGCTAGTTAGGGTGTTAGGGTGTAGGTTAGAAAATAGTCTACCCGTTGGCCATAGTTAAGTTGAACTATGTTCACCCTTGCACCGCGATGAGGTCGGTAGACATGGCAAGGGGTCGGACCCAGTCGATAACCGAGTCCTAATCAAGATGAATCAAAGGCTCAACAAAACAAATCAAAGGAGCCAATTATTATGTAGTACCTTCTACAAATAAATAAAAACAAAACAAAGCGGAATACGCCTAGGCTTCGGCTCCTTCGGGACTGCGACGTGGTGAACCTGATTCCCCACTCGAGGACGCTGGGGAATTCGTTGGAGGTATAGGGGCAGCAGAATTTGGTGTTGTATCCGACAGAAGTCGGAAGACCATGCCACGGCTAAGAAGATTCTCAACCATGGCACGAGCTTCCTCTTCGTCGAAAAATCCAAATCCCGGATGTCCATATACCTCCACTTGTGTAACGTCCATCCCGTTGCAAAAGTCCTCCAGGGCTGAAAAATTGACCACTGGTACAAGAATAATATTCCTTGGCGTATTCATGTTTCTTAAGCAAATGGCAGAAATAAAATGCGGGATGAGAGATGCATGGCTCCACCCACAGCTTATACGTCATAACACGGAGTGGTCTCTGATTGGTTCAAAATTGCGTGATTTATTTTTGTCACTCTTTCGGTGACCCATTGCAGAAAATGTATAAATATAACCTTACAGTCTTGCCCTATCAATTACGCTTTGGGTTGTGTAGGTTAGGTTAGGGTGTTGGGTGTTAGAGGTGTTAGATGTTAGGGTTAGGGTTAGGGTTAGGGTTAGGGTTAGGGTTAGGGTTAGGGTTAGGGTTAGGGTTAGGGGTTAGGGTTAGGGTTAGGGGTTAGGGGTTAGGGTTAGGGTTAGGAGGGTAGGGTTAGGGTTAGGGTTAGGGTTAGGGTTAGGGTTAGGGTTAGGGTTAGGGTTAGGTTAGGGTTAGGGTTAGGGTTAGGGTTAGGGTTAGGGTTAGGGTTAGGGTTAGGGTTAGGGTTAGGGTTAGGGTTAGGGTTAGGGTTAGGGTTAGGGTTAGGGTTAGGGAATAGGTATTTTCGGCTGAGACAAAGACATCGGAAGGATATTTGGGTGTAATTTGGCTAGGGTTAGCCTTTTCACAGACCCTGGCGTAGGGAATGGTGTCTATTTTTAGTTAGTGTTACCGAACTTCTTTTATCAGGGGAGACTATTTAACAAGGGAGATGATGCATGTTTCCAGTAAACGTAGTAAATACGTTTATGCATTAGACTAAATACCAAGAAACTCTGATCAGCATGCACTTCCAGAGCAATTAATCAGTCTCTTTAGAAGACTAAACATCTTGAATCATTTTCTTACCTGAGGAATGGTTAGTGCAGCCTCTGATGAGGAATTGTCTTAGAACAGTGTTTTTCAAAGATGAATGAATATAAAAAAATGCAGTATCAAAACTATTAATACTTCCTGTCAGAAAGCTGTCAGAAAACCTTCCGACAGCAACAATCTAAGGTCATGTACATATGTTGTAAAGTGGAATATTGTTTTTGTTAAGCAAAGACCAGGAGTTAGGGTTAGGGTTAGGGTGTTGGGTGTTATAGGTGTTAGGGTGTTGGGTGTTAGGGTGTTGGGTGTTATAGGTGTTAGGGTGTTAGGTGTTATAGATGTTAGGCTGTTGGGTGTTAGGGTTAGGGTTAGGGGTTAAGGTTAGGGTGTTGGGTGTTATAGGTGTTAGGGTGTTGGGTGTGGGTTAGGGTTAGGGTTAGGGTTAGGGTTAGGGTTAGGGTTAGGGTTAGGGTTAGGGGTTAGGGTTAGGGTTAGGGTTAGGGTTAGGGTTAGGGTTAGGGTTAGGGTTAGGGTTAGGGTTAGGGTTAGGGTTAGGGTTTAGGGTTTAGGGTTAGGGTTAGGGTTAGGGTTAGGGTTAGGGTTAGGGTTAGGGTTAGGGTTAGGGTTAGGGTTAGGGTTAGGGTTAGGGTTAGGGTTAGGGTTAGGGTTAGGGGTTAGGGTTAGGGTTAGGGTTAGGGTTAGGGTTAGGGTTAGGGTTAGGGTTAGGGTTAGGGTTAGGGTTAGGGGTTAGGGTTAGGGTTAGGGTTAGGGTTAGGGTTAGGGTTAGGGTTAGGGTTAGGGTTAGGGTTAGGGTTAGGGTTAGGGAATAGGTATTTTCGGCTGAGACAAAGACATCGGAAGGATATTTGGGTGTAATTTGGCTAGGGTTAGCCTTTTCACAGACCCTGGCGTAGGGAATGGTGTCTATTTTTAGTTAGTGTTACCGAACTTCTTTTATCAGGGGAGACTATTTAACAAGGGAGATGATGCATGTTTCCAGTAAACGTAGTAAATACGTTTATGCATTAGACTAAATACCAAGAAACTCTGATCAGCATGCACTTCCAGAGCAATTAATCAGTCTCTTTAGAAGACTAAACATCTTGAATCATTTTCTTACCTGAGGAATGGTTAGTGCAGCCTCTGATGAGGAATTGTCTTAGAACAGTGTTTTTCAAAGATGAATGAATATAAAAAAATGCAGTATCAAAACTATTAATACTTCCTGTCAGAAAGCTGTCAGAAAACCTTCCGACAGCAACAATCTAAGGTCATGTACATATGTTGTAAAGTGGAATATTGTTTTTGTTAAGCAAAGACCAGGAGTTAGGGTTAGGGTTAGGGTGTTGGGTGTTATAGGTGTTAGGGTGTTGGGTGTTAGGGTGTTGGGTGTTATAGGTGTTAGGGTGTTAGGTGTTATAGATGTTAGGCTGTTGGGTGTTAGGGTTAGGGTTAGGGGTTAAGGTTAGGGTGTTGGGTGTTATAGGTGTTAGGGTGTTGGGTGTGGGTTAGGGTTAGGGTTAGGGTTAGGGAATAGGGTTAGGGTTAGGGTTAGGGAATAGGTATTTTCGGCTGAGACAAAGACATCGGAAGGATATTTGGGTGTAATTTGGCTAGGGTTAGCCTTTTCACAGACCCTGGCGTAGGGAATGGTGTCTATTTTTAGTTAGTGTTACCGAACTTCTTTTATCAGGGGAGACTATTTAACAAGGGAGATGATGCATGTTTCCAGTAAACGTAGTAAATACGTTTATGCATTAGACTAAATACCAAGAAACTCTGATCAGCATGCACTTCCAGAGCAATTAATCAGTCTCTTTAGAAGACTAAACATCTTGAATCATTTTCTTACCTGAGGAATGGTTAGTGCAGCCTCTGATGAGGAATTGTCTTAGAACAGTGTTTTTCAAAGATGAATGAATATAAAAAAATGCAGTATCAAAACTATTAATACTTCCTGTCAGAAAGCTGTCAGAAAACCTTCCGACAGCAACAATCTAAGGTCATGTACATATGTTGTAAAGTGGAATATTGTTTTTGTTAAGCAAAGACCAGGAGTTAGGGTTAGGGTTAGGGTGTTGGGTGTTATAGGTGTTAGGGTGTTGGGTGTTAGGGTGTTGGGTGTTATAGGTGTTAGGGTGTTAGGTGTTATAGATGTTAGGCTGTTGGGTGTTAGGGTTAGGGTTAGGGGTTAAGGTTAGGGTGTTGGGTGTTATAGGTGTTAGGGTGTTGGGTGTGGGTTAGGGTTAGGGTTAGGGTTAGGGTTAGGGTTAGGGTTAGGGTTAGGGTTAGGGTTAGGGTTAGGGGTTAGGGTTAGGGTTAGGGTTAGGGTTAGGGTTAGGGTTAGGGTTAGGGTTAGGGTTAGGGTTAGGGTTAGGGTTAGGGTTAGGGTTAGGGTTTAGGGTTTAGGGTTAGGGTTAGGGTTAGGGTTAGGGTTAGGGTTAGGGTTAGGGTTAGGGTTAGGGTTAGGGTTAGGGTTAGGGTTAGGGTTAGGGTTAGGGGTTAGGGTTAGGGTTAGGGTTAGGGTTAGGGTTAGGGTTAGGGTTAGGGTTAGGGTTAGGGTTAGGGTTAGGGTTAGGGGTTAGGGTTAGGGTTAGGGTTAGGGTTAGGGTTAGGGTTAGGGTTAGGGTTAGGGTTAGGGTTAGGGAATAGGTATTTTCGGCTGAGACAAAGACATCGGAAGGATATTTGGGTGTAATTTGGCTAGGGTTAGCCTTTTCACAGACCCTGGCGTAGGGAATGGTGTCTATTTTTAGTTAGTGTTACCGAACTTCTTTTATCAGGGGAGACTATTTAACAAGGGAGATGATGCATGTTTCCAGTAAACGTAGTAAATACGTTTATGCATTAGACTAAATACCAAGAAACTCTGATCAGCATGCACTTCCAGAGCAATTAATCAGTCTCTTTAGAAGACTAAACATCTTGAATCATTTTCTTACCTGAGGAATGGTTAGTGCAGCCTCTGATGAGGAATTGTCTTAGAACAGTGTTTTTCAAAGATGAATGAATATAAAAAAATGCAGTATCAAAACTATTAATACTTCCTGTCAGAAAGCTGTCAGAAAACCTTCCGACAGCAACAATCTAAGGTCATGTACATATGTTGTAAAGTGGAATATTGTTTTTGTTAAGCAAAGACCAGGAGTTAGGGTTAGGGTTAGGGTGTTGGGTGTTATAGGTGTTAGGGTGTTGGGTGTTAGGGTGTTGGGTGTTATAGGTGTTAGGGTGTTAGGTGTTATAGATGTTAGGCTGTTGGGTGTTAGGGTTAGGGTTAGGGGTTAAGGTTAGGGTGTTGGGTGTTATAGGTGTTAGGGTGTTGGGTGTGGGTTAGGGTTAGGGTTAGGGTTAGGGAATAGGGTTAGGGTTAGGGTTAGGGAATAGGTATTTTCGGCTGAGACAAAGACATCGGAAGGATATTTGGGTGTAATTTGGCTAGGGTTAGCCTTTTCACAGACCCTGGCGTAGGGAATGGTGTCTATTTTTAGTTAGTGTTACCGAACTTCTTTTATCAGGGGAGACTATTTAACAAGGGAGATGATGCATGTTTCCAGTAAACGTAGTAAATACGTTTATGCATTAGACTAAATACCAAGAAACTCTGATCAGCATGCACTTCCAGAGCAATTAATCAGTCTCTTTAGAAGACTAAACATCTTGAATCATTTTCTTACCTGAGGAATGGTTAGTGCAGCCTCTGATGAGGAATTGTCTTAGAACAGTGTTTTTCAAAGATGAATGAATATAAAAAAATGCAGTATCAAAACTATTAATACTTCCTGTCAGAAAGCTGTCAGAAAACCTTCCGACAGCAACAATCTAAGGTCATGTACATATGTTGTAAAGTGGAATATTGTTTTTGTTAAGCAAAGACCAGGAGTTAGGGTTAGGGTTAGGGTGTTGGGTGTTATAGGTGTTAGGGTGTTGGGTGTTAGGGTGTTGGGTGTTATAGGTGTTAGGGTGTTAGGTGTTATAGATGTTAGGCTGTTGGGTGTTAGGGTTAGGGTTAGGGGTTAAGGTTAGGGTGTTGGGTGTTATAGGTGTTAGGGTGTTGGGTGTGGGTTAGGGTTAGGGTTAGGGTTAGGGTTAGGGTTAGGGTTAGGGTTAGGGTTAGGGTTAGGGGTTAGGGTTAGGGTTAGGGTTAGGGTTAGGGTTAGGGTTAGGGTTAGGGTTAGGGTTAGGGTTAGGGTTAGGGTTAGGGTTAGGGTTAGGGTTTAGGGTTTAGGGTTAGGGTTAGGGTTAGGGTTAGGGTTAGGGTTAGGGTTAGGGTTAGGGTTAGGGTTAGGGTTAGGGTTAGGGTTAGGGTTAGGGGTTAGGGTTAGGGTTAGGGTTAGGGTTAGGGTTAGGGTTAGGGTTAGGGTTAGGGTTAGGGGTTAGGGTTAGGGTTAGGGTTAGGGTTAGGGTTAGGGTTAGGGTTAGGGTTAGGGTTAGGGTTAGGGTTAGGGAATAGGTATTTTCGGCTGAGACAAAGACATCGGAAGGATATTTGGGTGTAATTTGGCTAGGGTTAGCCTTTTCACAGACCCTGGCGTAGGGAATGGTGTCTATTTTTAGTTAGTGTTACCGAACTTCTTTTATCAGGGGAGACTATTTAACAAGGGAGATGATGCATGTTTCCAGTAAACGTAGTAAATACGTTTATGCATTAGACTAAATACCAAGAAACTCTGATCAGCATGCACTTCCAGAGCAATTAATCAGTCTCTTTAGAAGACTAAACATCTTGAATCATTTTCTTACCTGAGGAATGGTTAGTGCAGCCTCTGATGAGGAATTGTCTTAGAACAGTGTTTTTCAAAGATGAATGAATATAAAAAAATGCAGTATCAAAACTATTAATACTTCCTGTCAGAAAGCTGTCAGAAAACCTTCCGACAGCAACAATCTAAGGTCATGTACATATGTTGTAAAGTGGAATATTGTTTTTGTTAAGCAAAGACCAGGAGTTAGGGTTAGGGTTAGGGTGTTGGGTGTTATAGGTGTTAGGGTGTTGGGTGTTAGGGTGTTGGGTGTTATAGGTGTTAGGGTGTTAGGTGTTATAGATGTTAGGCTGTTGGGTGTTAGGGTTAGGGTTAGGGGTTAAGGTTAGGGTGTTGGGTGTTATAGGTGTTAGGGTGTTGGGTGTGGGTTAGGGTTAGGGTTAGGGTTAGGGAATAGGGTTAGGGTTAGGGTTAGGGAATAGGTATTTTCGGCTGAGACAAAGACATCGGAAGGATATTTGGGTGTAATTTGGCTAGGGTTAGCCTTTTCACAGACCCTGGCGTAGGGAATGGTGTCTATTTTTAGTTAGTGTTACCGAACTTCTTTTATCAGGGGAGACTATTTAACAAGGGAGATGATGCATGTTTCCAGTAAACGTAGTAAATACGTTTATGCATTAGACTAAATACCAAGAAACTCTGATCAGCATGCACTTCCAGAGCAATTAATCAGTCTCTTTAGAAGACTAAACATCTTGAATCATTTTCTTACCTGAGGAATGGTTAGTGCAGCCTCTGATGAGGAATTGTCTTAGAACAGTGTTTTTCAAAGATGAATGAATATAAAAAAATGCAGTATCAAAACTATTAATACTTCCTGTCAGAAAGCTGTCAGAAAACCTTCCGACAGCAACAATCTAAGGTCATGTACATATGTTGTAAAGTGGAATATTGTTTTTGTTAAGCAAAGACCAGGAGTTAGGGTTAGGGTTAGGGTGTTGGGTGTTATAGGTGTTAGGGTGTTGGGTGTTAGGGGTGTTATAGGTGTTAGGGTGTTAGGTGTTATAGATGTTAGGCTGTTGGGTGTTAGGGTTAGGGTTAGGGGTTAAGGTTAGGGTGTTGGGTGTTATAGGTGTTAGGGTGTTGGGTGTGGGTTAGGGTTAGGGTTAGGGTTAGGGTTAGGGTTAGGGTTAGGGTTAGGGTTAGGGTTAGGGGTTAGGGTTAGGGTTAGGGTTAGGGTTAGGGTTAGGGTTAGGGTTAGGGTTAGGGTTAGGGTTAGGGTTAGGGTTAGGGTTAGGGTTTAGGGTTTAGGGTTAGGGTTAGGGTTAGGGTTAGGGTTAGGGTTAGGGTTAGGGTTAGGGTTAGGGTTAGGGTTAGGGTTAGGGTTAGGGTTAGGGTTAGGGTTAGGGTTAGGGTTAGGGTTAGGGAATAGGTATTTTCGGCTGAGACAAAGACATCGGAAGGATATTTGGGTGTAGTTTGGTTAGGGTTAGCCTATTCACAGACCCTGGCGTAGGGAATGGTTGCTATTTTTAGTAAGTGTTACCGAACTTCTTTTTTTAAGGGGAGACTATTTAACAAGGGAGATGATGCATGTTCAGAAAGCTGTCAGAAAACTTCTGACAATTTTCCGACAGCAACAATCTTGGGTCATGTACATATGTAGTAAAGTGGAATATGTTTTTTGTTAAGGAAAGAGCACGAGTCGGTGCAATCGGAACTAAGGTTAGGGCTAGTTAGGGTGTTAGGGTGTAGGTTAGAAAATAGTCTACCCGTTGGCCATAGTTAAGTTGAACTATGTTCACCCTTGCACCGCGATGAGGTCGGTAGACATGGCAAGGGGTCGGACCCAGTCGATAACCGAGTCCTAATCAAGATGAATCAAAGGCTCAACAAAACAAATCAAAGGAGCCAATTATTATGTAGTACCTTCTACAAATAAATAAAAACAAAACAAAGCGGAATACGCCTAGGCTTCGGCTCCTTCGGGACTGCGACGTGGTGAACCTGATTCCCCACTCGAGGACGCTGGGGAATTCGTTGGAGGTATAGGGGCAGCAGAATTTGGTGTTGTATCCGACAGAAGTCGGAAGACCATGCCACGGCTAAGAAGATTCTCAACCATGGCACGAGCTTCCTCTTCGTCGAAAAATCCAAATCCCGGATGTCCATATACCTCCACTTGTGTAACGTCCATCCCGTTGCAAAAGTCCTCCAGGGCTGAAAAATTGACCACTGGTACAAGAATAATATTCCTTGGCGTATTCATGTTTCTTAAGCAAATGGCAGAAATAAAATGCGGGATGAGAGATGCATGGCTCCACCCACAGCTTATACGTCATAACACGGAGTGGTCTCTGATTGGTTCAAAATTGCGTGATTTATTTTTGTCACTCTTTCGGTGACCCATTGCAGAAAATGTATAAATATAACCTTACAGTCTTGCCCTATCAATTACGCTTTGGGTTGTGTAGGTTAGGTTAGGGTGTTGGGTGTTAGAGGTGTTAGATGTTAGGGTTAGGGTTAGGGTTAGGGTTAGGGTTAGGGTTAGGGTTAGGGTTAGGGGTTAGGGTTAGGGTTAGGGGTTAGGGGTTAGGGTTAGGGTTAGGGTTAGGGTTAGGGTTAGGGTTAGGGTTAGGGGTTAGGGGTTAGGGTTAGGGTTAGGGTTAGGGTTAGGGTTAGGGTTAGGGTTAGGGTTAGGGTTAGGGAATAGGTATTTTCGGCTGAGACAAAGACATCGGAAGGATATTTGGGTGTAGTTTGGTTAGGGTTAGCCTATTCACAGACCCTGGCGTAGGGAATGGTTGCTATTTTTAGTAAGTGTTACCGAACTTCTTTTTTTAAGGGGAGACTATTTAACAAGGGAGATGATGCATGTTCAGAAAGCTGTCAGAAAACTTCTGACAATTTTCCGACAGCAACAATCTTGGGTCATGTACATATGTAGTAAAGTGGAATATGTTTTTTGTTAAGGAAAGAGCACGAGTCGGTGCAATCGGAACTAAGGTTAGGGCTAGTTAGGGTGTTAGGGTGTAGGTTAGAAAATAGTCTACCCGTTGGCCATAGTTAAGTTGAACTATGTTCACCCTTGCACCGCGATGAGGTCGGTAGACATGGCAAGGGGTCGGACCCAGTCGATAACCGAGTCCTAATCAAGATGAATCAAAGGCTCAACAAAACAAATCAAAGGAGCCAATTATTATGTAGTACCTTCTACAAATAAATAAAAACAAAACAAAGCGGAATACGCCTAGGCTTCGGCTCCTTCGGGACTGCGACGTGGTGAACCTGATTCCCCACTCGAGGACGCTGGGGAATTCGTTGGAGGTATAGGGGCAGCAGAATTTGGTGTTGTATCCGACAGAAGTCGGAAGACCATGCCACGGCTAAGAAGATTCTCAACCATGGCACGAGCTTCCTCTTCGTCGAAAAATCCAAATCCCGGATGTCCATATACCTCCACTTGTGTAACGTCCATCCCGTTGCAAAAGTCCTCCAGGGCTGAAAAATTGACCACTGGTACAAGAATAATATTCCTTGGCGTATTCATGTTTCTTAAGCAAATGGCAGAAATAAAATGCGGGATGAGAGATGCATGGCTCCACCCACAGCTTATACGTCATAACACGGAGTGGTCTCTGATTGGTTCAAAATTGCGTGATTTATTTTTGTCACTCTTTCGGTGACCCATTGCAGAAAATGTATAAATATAACCTTACAGTCTTGCCCTATCAATTACGCTTTGGGTTGTGTAGGTTAGGTTAGGGTGTTGGGTGTTAGAGGTGTTAGATGTTAGGGTTAGGGTTAGGGTTAGGGTTAGGGTTAGGGTTAGGGTTAGGGTTAGGGTTAGGGTTAGGGGTTAGGGTTAGGGTTAGGGGTTAGGGGTTAGGGTTAGGGTTAGGAGGGTAGGGTTAGGGTTAGGGTTAGGGTTAGGGTTAGGGTTAGGGTTAGGGTTAGGGTTAGGGTTAGGTTAGGGTTAGGGTTAGGGTTAGGGTTAGGGTTAGGGTTAGGGTTAGGGTTAGGGTTAGGGTTAGGGTTAGGGTTAGGGTTAGGGTTAGGGTTAGGGTTAGGGTTATGGGTGTTAGAGTGTTAGGTGTTAGTGTTAGGGTGTTGGGTGTTAGAGGTGTTAGGTGTTTGGGTGTTAGGGTTAGGGTGTTACAGGTGTTAGTGTTGGGTGTTAGGGTGTTAGGTGTTAGTGTTAGGGTTAGGGTGTTGGGTGTTAGAGTGTTAGGTGTTAGTGTTAGGGTTAGGGTGTTGGTGTTAGAGGTGTTAGGTGTTTGGGTGTTAGGGTTAGGGTTTAGGGTTAGGGTTAGGGTTAGGGTTAGGGTTAGGGTTAGGGTTAGGGTTAGGGTTAGGGTTAGGGTTAGGGTTAGGGTTAGGGTTAGGGTTAGGGTTTGGGGTTTGGGGTTAGGGTTAGGGTTAGGGTTAGGGTTAGGGTTAGGGTTAGGGTTAGGGTTAGGGTTAGGGTTAGGGTTAGGGAATAGGTATTTTCGGCTGAGACAAAGACATCGGAAGGATATTTGGGTGTAATTTGGCTAGGGTTAGCCTTTTCACAGACCCTGGCGTAGGGAATGGTGTCTATTTTTAGTTAGTGTTACCGAACTTCTTTTATCAGGGGAGACTATTTAACAAGGGAGATGATGCATGTTTCCAGTAAACGTAGTAAATACGTTTATGCATTAGACTAAATACCAAGAAACTCTGATCAGCATGCACTTCCAGAGCAATTAGTCAGTCTCTTTAGAAGACTAAACATCTTGAATCATTTTCTTACCTGAGGAATGGTTAGTGCAGCCTCTGATGAGGAATTGTCTGAGAACAGTGTTTTTCAAAGATGAATGAATATAAAAAAAATGCAGTATCAAAACTATTAATACTTCCTGTCAGAAAGCTGTCAGAAAACCTTCCGACAGCAACAATCTAAGGTCATGTACATATGTTGTAAAGTGTAATATTGTTTTTGTTAAGCAAAGACCAGGAGTTAGGGTTAGGGTTAG
The DNA here is from genome assembly GCA_963989385.1 of Ctena decussata. Classification (NCBI taxonomy): domain Eukaryota; kingdom Metazoa; phylum Mollusca; class Bivalvia; order Lucinida; family Lucinidae; genus Ctena; species Ctena decussata. Next base: position 20,924 of record CAXDIV010000160.1, on the reverse strand, counting down.
GGTGTTGGGTGTTATAGGTGTTAGGGTGTTGGGTGTTGGGTGTTAGGTGTTAAAGATGTTAGGCTGTTGTGTGTTAGGGTTAGGGTTAGGGTTAGGGTAAGGGTTAGGGGTTAGGGTTAGGGTTAGGGTGTTGGATGTTATTGGTGTTAGGGTGTTGGGTGTTAGGGTGTTGGGTGTTAAAGGTGTTAGGGTGTTAGGTGTTATAGATGTTAGGCTGTTGGGTGTTAGGGTTAGGGTTAGAGTAAGGGTTAGGGTTAGGGTTAGGGGTTAGGGTTAGGGTGTTGGGTGTTATAGGTGTTAGGGTGTTGGGTGTTATACGTGTTGGGTGTTATAGGTGTTAGGGTGTTAGGTGTTATAGATGTTAGGCTGTTGGGTTAGGGTTAGGGTTAGGGTTAGGGTTAGGGTTAGGGTTAGGGTTAGGGAATAGGTATTTTCGGCTGAGTCCAAGTCCTCGGAAGGATATTTGGGTGTAGTTTGGCTAGGGTTAGCCTTTTCACAGACCCTGGCGTAGGGGATGGTTGCTATTTCTTAGTAAGTGTTACCGAACTTCTTTTTTCAGGGGAGACTATTTAACAAGGGAGATGATGCATGTTTCGAGTAAAAATAGCAAATACGTTTATGAATTAGACTAAGTACCAAAAAACTCTGATCAGCATGCACTTCGATAGCAATTAATCAGTCTCTTTAGAAGACTAAACATCCTGAATCATTTACTTACCTGAGGAATGGTTAGTCCAGCCTTTGATGAGGAATTGTCTTAGAACAGTGCTTTTCAAAGATGAATGAATATAAAAAAAATGCACCATCATAACTCTATGAATACTTCGTGTCAGAAAGCTGTCAGAAAACTTCTGACAATTTTCCGACAGCAACAATCTAGGGTCATGTACATATGTAGTAAAGTGGAATATGTTTTTATATTAAGGAAAGAGCAGGTGTCGGTGCAATCGGAACTAAGGTTAGGGTTAGTTAGGGTGTATGTTAGAAAATAGTCTACCCGTTGGCCATAGTTAAGTTAAACTATGTTCACCCTTGCACCGCGATGAGGTCGGTAGACATGGCAAGGGGTCGGACCCAGTCGATAACCGAGTCCTAATCAAGATGAATCAAAGGCTCAAAAACAAATCAAAGTAGCCAATTATTATGTAGTACCTTCTACAGGGCTGAAAAATTGACCACTGGTACAAGAATAATATTCCTTGGCGTATTCATGTTTCTTAAGCAAATGACAGAAATAAAATGCGGAATGAGAGATGCGGAGCTCCACCCACAGCTTATACGTCATAACACGGAGTGGTCTCTGATTGGTTCAAAATTACGTGATCTATTTTTATGTCACTCTCGCGTTGACCCATTGCAGAAAATGTATAAATATAACCTTACAGTCTTGCCCTATCAATTACGCTTTGGGTTGTGTAGGTTAGGGTTAGGGTGTTGGGTGTTAGAGGTGTTAGATGTAGGGTGTTTGGGTGTTAGGGTTAGGGTTAGGGTGTTAGAGGTGTTAGGTGTTAGTGTTAGGGTGTTGGGTGTTAGAGTGTTAGGTGTTAGTGTTAGGGTGTTGGGTGTTAGAGGTGTTAGGTGTTTGGGTGTTAGGGTTAGGGTGTTACAGGTGTTAGTGTTGGGTGTTAGGGTGTTAGGTGTTAGTGTTAGGGTTAGGGTGTTGGGTGTTAGAGTGTTAGGTGTTAGTGTTAGGGTTAGGGTGTTGGTGTTAGAGGTGTTAGGTGTTTGGGTGTTAGGGTTAGGGTGTTACAGGTGTTAGTGTTGGGTTTTAGGGTGTTAGGTGTTAGTGTTAGGGTTAGGGTTAGGGTGTTAGAGTGTTAGGTGTTAGTGTTAGGGTTAGGGTTAGGGTTAGGGTTAGGGTTAGGGTTAGGGTTAGGGTTAGGGTTAGGGTTAGGGTTAGGGTTAGGGTTAGGGTTAGGGTTAGGGTTAGGGTTAGGGAATAGGTATTTTCGGCTGAGACAAAGACATCGGAAGGATATTTGGGTGTAATTTGGCTAGGGTTAGCCTTTTCACAGACCCTGGCGTAGGGAATGGTGTCTATTTTTAGTTAGTGTTACCGAACTTCTTTTATCAGGGGAGACTATTTAACAAGGGAGATGATGCATGTTTCCAGTAAACGTAGTAAATACGTTTATGCATTAGACTAAATACCAAGAAACTCTGATCAGCATGCACTTCCAGAGCAATTAGTCAGTCTCTTTAGAAGACTAAACATCTTGAATCATAAACATCTTGAATCATTTTCTTACCTGAGGAATGGTTAGTGCAGCCTCTGATGAGGAATTGTCTGAGAACAGTGTTTTTCAAAGATGAATGAATATAAAAAAAATGCAGTATCAAAACTATTAATACTTCCTGTCAGAAAGCTGTCAGAAAACCTTCCGACAGCAACAATCTAAGGTCATGTACATATGTTGTAAAGTGTAATATTGTTTTTGTTAAGCAAAGACCAGGAGTTAGGGTTAGGGTTAGGGTGTTGGGTGTTATAGGTGTTAGGGTGTTGGGTGTTGGGTGTTAGGTGTTAAAGATGTTAGGCTGTTGTGTGTTAGGGTTAGGGTTAGGGTTAGGGTAAGGGTTAGGGGTTAGGGTTAGGGTTAGGGTGTTGGATGTTATTGGTGTTAGGGTGTTGGGTGTTAGGGTGTTGGGTGTTAAAGGTGTTAGGGTGTTAGGTGTTATAGATGTTAGGCTGTTGGGTGTTAGGGTTAGGGTTAGAGTAAGGGTTAGGGTTAGGGTTAGGGGTTAGGGTTAGGGTGTTGGGTGTTATAGGTGTTAGGGTGTTGGGTGTTATACGTGTTGGGTGTTATAGGTGTTAGGGTGTTAGGTGTTATAGATGTTAGGCTGTTGGGTTAGGGTTAGGGTTAGGGTTAGGGTTAGGGTTAGGGTTAGGGTTAGGGAATAGGTATTTTCGGCTGAGTCCAAGTCCTCGGAAGGATATTTGGGTGTAGTTTGGCTAGGGTTAGCCTTTTCACAGACCCTGGCGTAGGGGATGGTTGCTATTTCTTAGTAAGTGTTACCGAACTTCTTTTTTCAGGGGAGACTATTTAACAAGGGAGATGATGCATGTTTCGAGTAAAAATAGCAAATACGTTTATGAATTAGACTAAGTACCAAAAAACTCTGATCAGCATGCACTTCGATAGCAATTAATCAGTCTCTTTAGAAGACTAAACATCCTGAATCATTTACTTACCTGAGGAATGGTTAGTCCAGCCTTTGATGAGGAATTGTCTTAGAACAGTGCTTTTCAAAGATGAATGAATATAAAAAAAATGCACCATCATAACTCTATGAATACTTCGTGTCAGAAAGCTGTCAGAAAACTTCTGACAATTTTCCGACAGCAACAATCTAGGGTCATGTACATATGTAGTAAAGTGGAATATGTTTTTATATTAAGGAAAGAGCAGGTGTCGGTGCAATCGGAACTAAGGTTAGGGTTAGTTAGGGTGTATGTTAGAAAATAGTCTACCCGTTGGCCATAGTTAAGTTAAACTATGTTCACCCTTGCACCGCGATGAGGTCGGTAGACATGGCAAGGGGTCGGACCCAGTCGATAACCGAGTCCTAATCAAGATGAATCAAAGGCTCAAAAACAAATCAAAGTAGCCAATTATTATGTAGTACCTTCTACAGGGCTGAAAAATTGACCACTGGTACAAGAATAATATTCCTTGGCGTATTCATGTTTCTTAAGCAAATGACAGAAATAAAATGCGGAATGAGAGATGCGGAGCTCCACCCACAGCTTATACGTCATAACACGGAGTGGTCTCTGATTGGTTCAAAATTACGTGATCTATTTTTATGTCACTCTCGCGTTGACCCATTGCAGAAAATGTATAAATATAACCTTACAGTCTTGCCCTATCAATTACGCTTTGGGTTGTGTAGGTTAGGGTTAGGGTGTTGGGTGTTAGAGGTGTTAGATGTAGGGTGTTTGGGTGTTAGGGTTAGGGTTAGGGTGTTAGAGGTGTTAGGTGTTAGTGTTAGGGTGTTGGGTGTTAGAGTGTTAGGTGTTAGTGTTAGGGTGTTGGGTGTTAGAGGTGTTAGGTGTTTGGGTGTTAGGGTTAGGGTGTTACAGGTGTTAGTGTTGGGTGTTAGGGTGTTAGGTGTTAGTGTTAGGGTTAGGGTGTTGGGTGTTAGAGTGTTAGGTGTTAGTGTTAGGGTTAGGGTGTTGGTGTTAGAGGTGTTAGGTGTTTGGGTGTTAGGGTTAGGGTGTTACAGGTGTTAGTGTTGGGTTTTAGGGTGTTAGGTGTTAGTGTTAGGGTTAGGGTTAGGGTGTTAGAGTGTTAGGTGTTAGTGTGTTAGTGTTAGGGTTAGGGTTAGGGTTAGGGTTAGGGTTAGGGTTAGGGTTAGGGTTAGGGTTAGGGTTAGGGTTAGGGTTAGGGTTAGGGTTAGGGTTAGGGTTAGGGTTAGGGAATAGGTATTTTCGGCTGAGACAAAGACATCGGAAGGATATTTGGGTGTAATTTGGCTAGGGTTAGCCTTTTCACAGACCCTGGCGTAGGGAATGGTGTCTATTTTTAGTTAGTGTTACCGAACTTCTTTTATCAGGGGAGACTATTTAACAAGGGAGATGATGCATGTTTCCAGTAAACGTAGTAAATACGTTTATGCATTAGACTAAATACCAAGAAACTCTGATCAGCATGCACTTCCAGAGCAATTAGTCAGTCTCTTTAGAAGACTAAACATCTTGAATCATTTTCTTACCTGAGGAATGGTTAGTGCAGCCTCTGATGAGGAATTGTCTGAGAACAGTGTTTTTCAAAGATGAATGAATATAAAAAAAATGCAGTATCAAAACTATTAATACTTCCTGTCAGAAAGCTGTCAGAAAACCTTCCGACAGCAACAATCTAAGGTCATGTACATATGTTGTAAAGTGTAATATTGTTTTTGTTAAGCAAAGACCAGGAGTTAGGGTTAGGGTTAGGGTGTTGGGTGTTATAGGTGTTAGGGTGTTGGGTGTTGGGTGTTAGGTGTTAAAGATGTTAGGCTGTTGTGTGTTAGGGTTAGGGTTAGGGTTAGGGTAAGGGTTAGGGGTTAGGGTTAGGGTTAGGGTGTTGGATGTTATTGGTGTTAGGGTGTTGGGTGTTAGGGTGTTGGGTGTTAAAGGTGTTAGGGTGTTAGGTGTTATAGATGTTAGGCTGTTGGGTGTTAGGGTTAGGGTTAGAGTAAGGGTTAGGGTTAGGGTTAGGGGTTAGGGTTAGGGTGTTGGGTGTTATAGGTGTTAGGGTGTTGGGTGTTATACGTGTTGGGTGTTATAGGTGTTAGGGTGTTAGGTGTTATAGATGTTAGGCTGTTGGGTTAGGGTTAGGGTTAGGGTTAGGGTTAGGGTTAGGGTTAGGGTTAGGGAATAGGTATTTTCGGCTGAGTCCAAGTCCTCGGAAGGATATTTGGGTGTAGTTTGGCTAGGGTTAGCCTTTTCACAGACCCTGGCGTAGGGGATGGTTGCTATTTCTTAGTAAGTGTTACCGAACTTCTTTTTTCAGGGGAGACTATTTAACAAGGGAGATGATGCATGTTTCGAGTAAAAATAGCAAATACGTTTATGAATTAGACTAAGTACCAAAAAACTCTGATCAGCATGCACTTCGATAGCAATTAATCAGTCTCTTTAGAAGACTAAACATCCTGAATCATTTACTTACCTGAGGAATGGTTAGTCCAGCCTTTGATGAGGAATTGTCTTAGAACAGTGCTTTTCAAAGATGAATGAATATAAAAAAAATGCACCATCATAACTCTATGAATACTTCGTGTCAGAAAGCTGTCAGAAAACTTCTGACAATTTTCCGACAGCAACAATCTAGGGTCATGTACATATGTAGTAAAGTGGAATATGTTTTTATATTAAGGAAAGAGCAGGTGTCGGTGCAATCGGAACTAAGGTTAGGGTTAGTTAGGGTGTATGTTAGAAAATAGTCTACCCGTTGGCCATAGTTAAGTTAAACTATGTTCACCCTTGCACCGCGATGAGGTCGGTAGACATGGCAAGGGGTCGGACCCAGTCGATAACCGAGTCCTAATCAAGATGAATCAAAGGCTCAAAAACAAATCAAAGTAGCCAATTATTATGTAGTACCTTCTACAGGGCTGAAAAATTGACCACTGGTACAAGAATAATATTCCTTGGCGTATTCATGTTTCTTAAGCAAATGACAGAAATAAAATGCGGAATGAGAGATGCGGAGCTCCACCCACAGCTTATACGTCATAACACGGAGTGGTCTCTGATTGGTTCAAAATTACGTGATCTATTTTTATGTCACTCTCGCGTTGACCCATTGCAGAAAATGTATAAATATAACCTTACAGTCTTGCCCTATCAATTACGCTTTGGGTTGTGTAGGTTAGGGTTAGGGTGTTGGGTGTTAGAGGTGTTAGATGTAGGGTGTTTGGGTGTTAGGGTTAGGGTTAGGGTGTTAGAGGTGTTAGGTGTTAGTGTTAGGGTGTTGGGTGTTAGAGTGTTAGGTGTTAGTGTTAGGGTGTTGGGTGTTAGAGGTGTTAGGTGTTTGGGTGTTAGGGTTAGGGTGTTACAGGTGTTAGTGTTGGGTGTTAGGGTGTTAGGTGTTAGTGTTAGGGTTAGGGTGTTGGGTGTTAGAGTGTTAGGTGTTAGTGTTAGGGTTAGGGTGTTGGTGTTAGAGGTGTTAGGTGTTTGGGTGTTAGGGTTAGGGTGTTACAGGTGTTAGTGTTGGGTTTTAGGGTGTTAGGTGTTAGTGTTAGGGTTAGGGTTAGGGTGTTAGAGTGTTAGGTGTTAGTGTTAGGGTTAGGGTTAGGGTTAGGGTTAGGGTTAGGGTTAGGGTTAGGGTTAGGGTTAGGGTTAGGGTTAGGGTTAGGGTTAGGGTTAGGGTTAGGGTTAGGGTTAGGGTTAGGGTTAGGGTTAGGGAATAGGTATTTTCGGCTGAGACAAAGACATCGGAAGGATATTTGGGTGTAATTTGGCTAGGGTTAGCCTTTTCACAGACCCTGGCGTAGGGAATGGTGTCTATTTTTAGTTAGTGTTACCGAACTTCTTTTATCAGGGGAGACTATTTAACAAGGGAGATGATGCATGTTTCCAGTAAACGTAGTAAATACGTTTATGCATTAGACTAAATACCAAGAAACTCTGATCAGCATGCACTTCCAGAGCAATTAGTCAGTCTCTTTAGAAGACTAAACATCTTGAATCATTTTCTTACCTGAGGAATGGTTAGTGCAGCCTCTGATGAGGAATTGTCTGAGAACAGTGTTTTTCAAAGATGAATGAATATAAAAAAAATGCAGTATCAAAACTATTAATACTTCCTGTCAGAAAGCTGTCAGAAAACCTTCCGACAGCAACAATCTAAGGTCATGTACATATGTTGTAAAGTGTAATATTGTTTTTGTTAAGCAAAGACCAGGAGTTAGGGTTAGGGTTAGGGTGTTGGGTGTTATAGGTGTTAGGGTGTTGGGTGTTGGGTGTTAGGTGTTAAAGATGTTAGGCTGTTGTGTGTTAGGGTTAGGGTTAGGGTTAGGGTAAGGGTTAGGGGTTAGGGTTAGGGTTAGGGTGTTGGATGTTATTGGTGTTAGGGTGTTGGGTGTTAGGGTGTTGGGTGTTAAAGGTGTTAGGGTGTTAGGTGTTATAGATGTTAGGCTGTTGGGTGTTAGGGTTAGGGTTAGAGTAAGGGTTAGGGTTAGGGTTAGGGGTTAGGGTTAGGGTGTTGGGTGTTATAGGTGTTAGGGTGTTGGGTGTTATACGTGTTGGGTGTTATAGGTGTTAGGGTGTTAGGTGTTATAGATGTTAGGCTGTTGGGTTAGGGTTAGGGTTAGGGTTAGGGTTAGGGTTAGGGTTAGGGTTAGGGAATAGGTATTTTCGGCTGAGTCCAAGTCCTCGGAAGGATATTTGGGTGTAGTTTGGCTAGGGTTAGCCTTTTCACAGACCCTGGCGTAGGGGATGGTTGCTATTTCTTAGTAAGTGTTACCGAACTTCTTTTTTCAGGGGAGACTATTTAACAAGGGAGATGATGCATGTTTCGAGTAAAAATAGCAAATACGTTTATGAATTAGACTAAGTACCAAAAAACTCTGATCAGCATGCACTTCGATAGCAATTAATCAGTCTCTTTAGAAGACTAAACATCCTGAATCATTTACTTACCTGAGGAATGGTTAGTCCAGCCTTTGATGAGGAATTGTCTTAGAACAGTGCTTTTCAAAGATGAATGAATATAAAAAAAATGCACCATCATAACTCTATGAATACTTCGTGTCAGAAAGCTGTCAGAAAACTTCTGACAATTTTCCGACAGCAACAATCTAGGGTCATGTACATATGTAGTAAAGTGGAATATGTTTTTATATTAAGGAAAGAGCAGGTGTCGGTGCAATCGGAACTAAGGTTAGGGTTAGTTAGGGTGTATGTTAGAAAATAGTCTACCCGTTGGCCATAGTTAAGTTAAACTATGTTCACCCTTGCACCGCGATGAGGTCGGTAGACATGGCAAGGGGTCGGACCCAGTCGATAACCGAGTCCTAATCAAGATGAATCAAAGGCTCAAAAACAAATCAAAGTAGCCAATTATTATGTAGTACCTTCTACAGGGCTGAAAAATTGACCACTGGTACAAGAATAATATTCCTTGGCGTATTCATGTTTCTTAAGCAAATGACAGAAATAAAATGCGGAATGAGAGATGCGGAGCTCCACCCACAGCTTATACGTCATAACACGGAGTGGTCTCTGATTGGTTCAAAATTACGTGATCTATTTTTATGTCACTCTCGCGTTGACCCATTGCAGAAAATGTATAAATATAACCTTACAGTCTTGCCCTATCAATTACGCTTTGGGTTGTGTAGGTTAGGGTTAGGGTGTTGGGTGTTAGAGGTGTTAGATGTAGGGTGTTTGGGTGTTAGGGTTAGGGTTAGGGTGTTAGAGGTGTTAGGTGTTAGTGTTAGGGTGTTGGGTGTTAGAGTGTTAGGTGTTAGTGTTAGGGTGTTGGGTGTTAGAGGTGTTAGGTGTTTGGGTGTTAGGGTTAGGGTGTTACAGGTGTTAGTGTTGGGTGTTAGGGTGTTAGGTGTTAGTGTTAGGGTTAGGGTGTTGGGTGTTAGAGTGTTAGGTGTTAGTGTTAGGGTTAGGGTGTTGGTGTTAGAGGTGTTAGGTGTTTGGGTGTTAGGGTTAGGGTGTTACAGGTGTTAGTGTTGGGTTTTAGGGTGTTAGGTGTTAGTGTTAGGGTTAGGGTTAGGGTGTTAGAGTGTTAGGTGTTAGTGTTAGGGTTAGGGTTAGGGTTAGGGTTAGGGTTAGGGTTAGGGTTAGGGTTAGGGTTAGGGTTAGGGTTAGGGTTAGGGTTAGGGTTAGGGTTAGGGTTAGGGTTAGGGAATAGGTATTTTCGGCTGAGACAAAGACATCGGAAGGATATTTGGGTGTAATTTGGCTAGGGTTAGCCTTTTCACAGACCCTGGCGTAGGGAATGGTGTCTATTTTTAGTTAGTGTTACCGAACTTCTTTTATCAGGGGAGACTATTTAACAAGGGAGATGATGCATGTTTCCAGTAAACGTAGTAAATACGTTTATGCATTAGACTAAATACCAAGAAACTCTGATCAGCATGCACTTCCAGAGCAATTAGTCAGTCTCTTTAGAAGACTAAACATCTTGAATCATTTTCTTACCTGAGGAATGGTTAGTGCAGCCTCTGATGAGGAATTGTCTGAGAACAGTGTTTTTCAAAGATGAATGAATATAAAAAAAATGCAGTATCAAAACTATTAATACTTCCTGTCAGAAAGCTGTCAGAAAACCTTCCGACAGCAACAATCTAAGGTCATGTACATATGTTGTAAAGTGTAATATTGTTTTTGTTAAGCAAAGACCAGGAGTTAGGGTTAGGGTTAGGGTGTTGGGTGTTATAGGTGTTAGGGTGTTGGGTGTTGGGTGTTAGGTGTTAAAGATGTTAGGCTGTTGTGTGTTAGGGTTAGGGTTAGGGTTAGGGTAAGGGTTAGGGGTTAGGGTTAGGGTTAGGGTGTTGGATGTTATTGGTGTTAGGGTGTTGGGTGTTAGGGTGTTGGGTGTTAAAGGTGTTAGGGTGTTAGGTGTTATAGATGTTAGGCTGTTGGGTGTTAGGGTTAGGGTTAGAGTAAGGGTTAGGGTTAGGGTTAGGGGTTAGGGTTAGGGTGTTGGGTGTTATAGGTGTTAGGGTGTTGGGTGTTATACGTGTTGGGTGTTATAGGTGTTAGGGTGTTAGGTGTTATAGATGTTAGGCTGTTGGGTTAGGGTTAGGGTTAGGGTTAGGGTTAGGGTTAGGGTTAGGGAATAGGTATTTTCGGCTGAGTCCAAGTCCTCGGAAGGATATTTGGGTGTAGTTTGGCTAGGGTTAGCCTTTTCACAGACCCTGGCGTAGGGGATGGTTGCTATTTCTTAGTAAGTGTTACCGAACTTCTTTTTTCAGGGGAGACTATTTAACAAGGGAGATGATGCATGTTTCGAGTAAAAATAGCAAATACGTTTATGAATTAGACTAAGTACCAAAAAACTCTGATCAGCATGCACTTCGATAGCAATTAATCAGTCTCTTTAGAAGACTAAACATCCTGAATCATTTACTTACCTGAGGAATGGTTAGTCCAGCCTTTGATGAGGAATTGTCTTAGAACAGTGCTTTTCAAAGATGAATGAATATAAAAAAAATGCACCATCATAACTCTATGAATACTTCGTGTCAGAAAGCTGTCAGAAAACTTCTGACAATTTTCCGACAGCAACAATCTAGGGTCATGTACATATGTAGTAAAGTGGAATATGTTTTTATATTAAGGAAAGAGCAGGTGTCGGTGCAATCGGAACTAAGGTTAGGGTTAGTTAGGGTGTATGTTAGAAAATAGTCTACCCGTTGGCCATAGTTAAGTTAAACTATGTTCACCCTTGCACCGCGATGAGGTCGGTAGACATGGCAAGGGGTCGGACCCAGTCGATAACCGAGTCCTAATCAAGATGAATCAAAGGCTCAAAAACAAATCAAAGTAGCCAATTATTATGTAGTACCTTCTACAGGGCTGAAAAATTGACCACTGGTACAAGAATAATATTCCTTGGCGTATTCATGTTTCTTAAGCAAATGACAGAAATAAAATGCGGAATGAGAGATGCGGAGCTCCACCCACAGCTTATACGTCATAACACGGAGTGGTCTCTGATTGGTTCAAAATTACGTGATCTATTTTTATGTCACTCTCGCGTTGACCCATTGCAGAAAATGTATAAATATAACCTTACAGTCTTGCCCTATCAATTACGCTTTGGGTTGTGTAGGTTAGGGTTAGGGTGTTGGGTGTTAGAGGTGTTAGATGTAGGGTGTTTGGGTGTTAGGGTTAGGGTTAGGGTGTTAGAGGTGTTAGGTGTTAGTGTTAGGGTGTTGGGTGTTAGAGTGTTAGGTGTTAGTGTTAGGGTGTTGGGTGTTAGAGGTGTTAGGTGTTTGGGTGTTAGGGTTAGGGTGTTACAGGTGTTAGTGTTGGGTGTTAGGGTGTTAGGTGTTAGTGTTAGGGTTAGGGTGTTGGGTGTTAGAGTGTTAGGTGTTAGTGTTAGGGTTAGGGTGTTGGTGTTAGAGGTGTTAGGTGTTTGGGTGTTAGGGTTAGGGTGTTACAGGTGTTAGTGTTGGGTTTTAGGGTGTTAGGTGTTAGTGTTAGGGTTAGGGTTAGGGTGTTAGAGTGTTAGGTGTTAGTGTTAGGGTTAGGGTTAGGGTTAGGGTTAGGGTTAGGGTTAGGGTTAGGGTTAGGGTTAGGGTTAGGGTTAGGGTTAGGGTTAGGGTTAGGGTTAGGGTTAGGGTTAGGGTTAGGGTTAGGGTTAGGGTTAGGGTTAGGGAATAGGTATTTTCGGCTGAGACAAAGACATCGGAAGGATATTTGGGTGTAATTTGGCTAGGGTTAGCCTTTTCACAGACCCTGGCGTAGGGAATGGTGTCTATTTTTAGTTAGTGTTACCGAACTTCTTTTATCAGGGGAGACTATTTAACAAGGGAGATGATGCATGTTTCCAGTAAACGTAGTAAATACGTTTATGCATTAGACTAAATACCAAGAAACTCTGATCAGCATGCACTTCCAGAGCAATTAGTCAGTCTCTTTAGAAGACTAAACATCTTGAATCATTTTCTTACCTGAGGAATGGTTAGTGCAGCCTCTGATGAGGAATTGTCTGAGAACAGTGTTTTTCAAAGATGAATGAATATAAAAAAAATGCAGTATCAAAACTATTAATACTTCCTGTCAGAAAGCTGTCAGAAAACCTTCCGACAGCAACAATCTAAGGTCATGTACATATGTTGTAAAGTGTAATATTGTTTTTGTTAAGCAAAGACCAGGAGTTAGGGTTAGGGTTAGGGTGTTGGGTGTTATAGGTGTTAGGGTGTTGGGTGTTGGGTGTTAGGTGTTAAAGATGTTAGGCTGTTGTGTGTTAGGGTTAGGGTTAGGGTTAGGGTAAGGGTTAGGGGTTAGGGTTAGGGTTAGGGTGTTGGATGTTATTGGTGTTAGGGTGTTGGGTGTTAGGGTGTTGGGTGTTAAAGGTGTTAGGGTGTTAGGTGTTATAGATGTTAGGCTGTTGGGTGTTAGGGTTAGGGTTAGAGTAAGGGTTAGGGTTAGGGTTAGGGGTTAGGGTTAGGGTGTTGGGTGTTATAGGTGTTAGGGTGTTGGGTGTTATACGTGTTGGGTGTTATAGGTGTTAGGGTGTTAGGTGTTATAGATGTTAGGCTGTTGGGTTAGGGTTAGGGTTAGGGTTAGGGTTAGGGTTAGGGTTAGGGTTAGGGAATAGGTATTTTCGGCTGAGTCCAAGTCCTCGGAAGGATATTTGGGTGTAGTTTGGCTAGGGTTAGCCTTTTCACAGACCCTGGCGTAGGGGATGGTTGCTATTTCTTAGTAAGTGTTACCGAACTTCTTTTTTCAGGGGAGACTATTTAACAAGGGAGATGATGCATGTTTCGAGTAAAAATAGCAAATACGTTTATGAATTAGACTAAGTACCAAAAAACTCTGATCAGCATGCACTTCGATAGCAATTAATCAGTCTCTTTAGAAGACTAAACATCCTGAATCATTTACTTACCTGAGGAATGGTTAGTCCAGCCTTTGATGAGGAATTGTCTTAGAACAGTGCTTTTCAAAGATGAATGAATATAAAAAAAATGCACCATCATAACTCTATGAATACTTCGTGTCAGAAAGCTGTCAGAAAACTTCTGACAATTTTCCGACAGCAACAATCTAGGGTCATGTACATATGTAGTAAAGTGGAATATGTTTTTATATTAAGGAAAGAGCAGGTGTCGGTGCAATCGGAACTAAGGTTAGGGTTAGTTAGGGTGTATGTTAGAAAATAGTCTACCCGTTGGCCATAGTTAAGTTAAACTATGTTCACCCTTGCACCGCGATGAGGTCGGTAGACATGGCAAGGGGTCGGACCCAGTCGATAACCGAGTCCTAATCAAGATGAATCAAAGGCTCAAAAACAAATCAAAGTAGCCAATTATTATGTAGTACCTTCTACAGGGCTGAAAAATTGACCACTGGTACAAGAATAATATTCCTTGGCGTATTCATGTTTCTTAAGCAAATGACAGAAATAAAATGCGGAATGAGAGATGCGGAGCTCCACCCACAGCTTATACGTCATAACACGGAGTGGTCTCTGATTGGTTCAAAATTACGTGATCTATTTTTATGTCACTCTCGCGTTGACCCATTGCAGAAAATGTATAAATATAACCTTACAGTCTTGCCCTATCAATTACGCTTTGGGTTGTGTAGGTTAGGGTTAGGGTGTTGGGTGTTAGAGGTGTTAGATGTAGGGTGTTTGGGTGTTAGGGTTAGGGTTAGGGTGTTAGAGGTGTTAGGTGTTAGTGTTAGGGTGTTGGGTGTTAGAGTGTTAGGTGTTAGTGTTAGGGTGTTGGGTGTTAGAGGTGTTAGGTGTTTGGGTGTTAGGGTTAGGGTGTTACAGGTGTTAGTGTTGGGTGTTAGGGTGTTAGGTGTTAGTGTTAGGGTTAGGGTGTTGGGTGTTAGAGTGTTAGGTGTTAGTGTTAGGGTTAGGGTGTTGGTGTTAGAGGTGTTAGGTGTTTGGGTGTTAGGGTTAGGGTGTTACAGGTGTTAGTGTTGGGTTTTAGGGTGTTAGGTGTTAGTGTTAGGGTTAGGGTTAGGGTGTTAGAGTGTTAGGTGTTAGTGTTAGGGTTAGGGTTAGGGTTAGGGTTAGGGTTAGGGTTAGGGTTAGGGTTAGGGTTAGGGTTAGGGTTAGGGTTAGGGTTAGGGTTAGGGTTAGGGTTAGGGTTAGGGTTAGGGTTAGGGTTAGGGTTAGGGTTAGGGTTAGGGTTAGGGTTAGGGTTAGGGTTAGGGTTAGGGTTAGGGTTAGGGTTAGGGTTAGGGTTAGGGTTAGGGTTAGGGTTAGGGTTAGGGTTAGGGTTAGGGTTAGGGTTAGGGTTAGGGTTAGGGTTAGGGTTAGGGTTAGGGTTAGGGTTAGGGTTAGGGTTAGGGTTAGGGTTAGGGTTAGGGTTAGGGTTAGGGTTAGGGTTAGGGTTAGGGTTAGGGTTAGGGTTAGGGTTAGGGTTAGGGTTAGGGTTAGGGTTAGGGTTAGGGTTAGGGTTAGGGTTAGGGTTAGGGTTAGGGTTAGGGTTAGGGTTAGGGTTAGGGTTAGGGTTAGGGTTAGGGTTAGGGTTAGGGTTAGGGTTAGGGTTAGGGTTAGGGTTAGGGTTAGGGTTAGGGTTAGGGTTAGGGTTAGGGTTAGGGTTAGGGTTAGGGTTAGGGTTAGGGTTAGGGTTAGGGTTAGGGTTAGGGTTAGGGTTAGGGTTAGGGTTAGGGTTAGGGTTAGGGTTAGGGTTAGGGTTAGGGTTAGGGTTAGGGTTAGGGTTAGGGTTAGGGTTAGGGTTAGGGTTAGGGTTAGGGTTAGGGTTAGGGTTAGGGTTAGGGTTAGGGTTAGGGTTAGGGTTAGGGTTAGGGTTAGGGTTAGGGTTAGGGTTAGGGTTAGGGTTAGGGTTAGGGTTAGGGTTAGGGTTAGGGTTAGGGTTAGGGTTAGGGTTAGGGTTAGGGTTAGGGTTAGGGTTAGGGTTAGGGTTAGGGTTAGGGTTAGGGTTAGGGTTAGGGTTAGGGTTAGGGTTAGGGTTAGGGTTAGGGTTAGGGTTAGGGTTAGGGTTAGGGTTAGGGTTAGGGTTAGGGTTAGGGTTAGGGTTAGGGTTAGGGTTAGGGTTAGGGTTAGGGTTAGGGTTAGGGTTAGGGTTAGGGTTAGGGTTAGGGTTAGGGTTAGGGTTAGGGTTAGGGTTAGGGTTAGGGTTAGGGTTAGGGTTAGGGTTAGGGTTAGGGTTAGGGTTAGGGTTAGGGTTAGGGTTAGGGTTAGGGTTAGGGTTAGGGTTAGGGTTAGGGTTAGGGTTAGGGTTAGGGTTAGGGTTAGGGTTAGGGTTAGGGTTAGGGTTAGGGTTAGGGTTAGGGTTAGGGTTAGGGTTAGGGTTAGGGTTAGGGTTAGGGTTAGGGTTAGGGTTAGGGTTAGGGTTAGGGTTAGGGTTAGGGTTAGGGTTAGGGTTAGGGTTAGGGTTAGGGTTAGGGTTAGGGTTAGGGTTAGGGTTAGGGTTAGGGTTAGGGTTAGGGTTAGGGTTAGGGTTAGGGTTAGGGTTAGGGTTAGGGTTAGGGTTAGGGTTAGGGTTAGGGTTAGGGTTAGGGTTAGGGTTAGGGTTAGGGTTAGGGTTAGGGTTAGGGTTAGGGTTAGGGTTAGGGTTAGGGTTAGGGTTAGGGTTAGGGTTAGGGTTAGGGTTAGGGTTAGGGTTAGGGTTAGGGTTAGGGTTAGGGTTAGGGTTAGGGTTAGGGTTAGGGTTAGGGTTAGGGTTAGGGTTAGGGTTAGGGTTAGGGTTAGGGTTAGGGTTAGGGTTAGGGTTAGGGTTAGGGTTAGGGTTAGGGTTAGGGTTAGGGTTAGGGTTAGGGTTAGGGTTAGGGTTAGGGTTAGGGTTAGGGTTAGGGTTAGGGTTAGGGTTAGGGTTAGGGTTAGGGTTAGGGTTAGGGTTAGGGTTAGGGTTAGGGTTAGGGTTAGGGTTAGGGTTAGGGTTAGGGTTAGGGTTAGGGTTAGGGTTAGGGTTAGGGTTAGGGTTAGGGTTAGGGTTAGGGTTAGGGTTAGGGTTAGGGTTAGGGTTAGGGTTAGGGTTAGGGTTAGGGTTAGGGTTAGGGTTAGGGTTAGGGTTAGGGTTAGGGTTAGGGTTAGGGTTAGGGTTAGGGTTAGGGTTAGGGTTAGGGTTAGGGTTAGGGTTAGGGTTAGGGTTAGGGTTAGGGTTAGGGTTAGGGTTAGGGTTAGGGTTAGGGTTAGGGTTAGGGTTAGGGTTAGGGTTAGGGTTAGGGTTAGGGTTAGGGTTAGGGTTAGGGTTAGGGTTAGGGTTAGGGTTAGGGTTAGGGTTAGGGTTAGGGTTAGGGTTAGGGTTAGGGTTAGGGTTAGGGTTAGGGTTAGGGTTAGGGTTAGGGTTAGGGTTAGGGTTAGGGTTAGGGTTAGGGTTAGGGTTAGGGTTAGGGTTAGGGTTAGGGTTAGGGTTAGGGTTAGGGTTAGGGTTAGGGTTAGGGTTAGGGTTAGGGTTAGGGTTAGGGTTAGGGTTAGGGTTAGGGTTAGGGTTAGGGTTAGGGTTAGGGTTAGGGTTAGGGTTAGGGTTAGGGTTAGGGTTAGGGTTAGGGTTAGGGTTAGGGTTAGGGTTAGGGTTAGGGTTAGGGTTAGGGTTAGGGTTAGGGTTAGGGTTAGGGTTAGGGTTAGGGTTAGGGTTAGGGTTAGGGTTAGGGTTAGGGTTAGGGTTAGGGTTAGGGTTAGGGTTAGGGTTAGGGTTAGGGTTAGGGTTAGGGTTAGGGTTAGGGTTAGGGTTAGGGTTAGGGTTAGGGTTAGGGTTAGGGTTAGGGTTAGGGTTAGGGTTAGGGTTAGGGTTAGGGTTAGGGTTAGGGTTAGGGTTAGGGTTAGGGTTAGGGTTAGGGTTAGGGTTAGGGTTAGGGTTAGGGTTAGGGTTAGGGTTAGGGTTAGGGTTAGGGTTAGGGTTAGGGTTAGGGTTAGGGTTAGGGTTAGGGTTAGGGTTAGGGTTAGGGTTAGGGTTAGGGTTAGGGTTAGGGTTAGGGTTAGGGTTAGGGTTAGGGTTAGGGTTAGGGTTAGGGTTAGGGTTAGGGTTAGGGTTAGGGTTAGGGTTAGGGTTAGGGTTAGGGTTAGGGTTAGGGTTAGGGTTAGGGTTAGGGTTAGGGTTAGGGTTAGGGTTAGGGTTAGGGTTAGGGTTAGGGTTAGGGTTAGGGTTAGGGTTAGGGTTAGGGTTAGGGTTAGGGTTAGGGTTAGGGTTAGGGTTAGGGTTAGGGTTAGGGTTAGGGTTAGGGTTAGGGTTAGGGTTAGGGTTAGGGTTAGGGTTAGGGTTAGGGTTAGGGTTAGGGTTAGGGTTAGGGTTAGGGTTAGGGTTAGGGTTAGGGTTAGGGTTAGGGTTAGGGTTAGGGTTAGGGTTAGGGTTAGGGTTAGGGTTAGGGTTAGGGTTAGGGTTAGGGTTAGGGTTAGGGTTAGGGTTAGGGTTAGGGTTAGGGTTAGGGTTAGGGTTAGGGTTAGGGTTAGGGTTAGGGTTAGGGTTAGGGTTAGGGTTAGGGTTAGGGTTAGGGTTAGGGTTAGGGTTAGGGTTAGGGTTAGGGTTAGGGTTAGGGTTAGGGTTAGGGTTAGGGTTAGGGTTAGGGTTAGGGTTAGGGTTAGGGTTAGGGTTAGGGTTAGGGTTAGGGTTAGGGTTAGGGTTAGGGTTAGGGTTAGGGTTAGGGTTAGGGTTAGGGTTAGGGTTAGGGTTAGGGTTAGGGTTAGGGTTAGGGTTAGGGTTAGGGTTAGGGTTAGGGTTAGGGTTAGGGTTAGGGTTAGGGTTAGGGTTAGGGTTAGGGTTAGGGTTAGGGTTAGGGTTAGGGTTAGGGTTAGGGTTAGGGTTAGGGTTAGGGTTAGGGTTAGGGTTAGGGTTAGGGTTAGGGTTAGGGTTAGGGTTAGGGTTAGGGTTAGGGTTAGGGTTAGGGTTAGGGTTAGGGTTAGGGTTAGGGTTAGGGTTAGGGTTAGGGTTAGGGTTAGGGTTAGGGTTAGGGTTAGGGTTAGGGTTAGGGTTAGGGTTAGGGTTAGGGTTAGGGTTAGGGTTAGGGTTAGGGTTAGGGTTAGGGTTAGGGTTAGGGTTAGGGTTAGGGTTAGGGTTAGGGTTAGGGTTAGGGTTAGGGTTAGGGTTAGGGTTAGGGTTAGGGTTAGGGTTAGGGTTAGGGTTAGGGTTAGGGTTAGGGTTAGGGTTAGGGTTAGGGTTAGGGTTAGGGTTAGGGTTAGGGTTAGGGTTAGGGTTAGGGTTAGGGTTAGGGTTAGGGTTAGGGTTAGGGTTAGGGTTAGGGTTAGGGTTAGGGTTAGGGTTAGGGTTAGGGTTAGGGTTAGGGTTAGGGTTAGGGTTAGGGTTAGGGTTAGGGTTAGGGTTAGGGTTAGGGTTAGGGTTAGGGTTAGGGTTAGGGTTAGGGTTAGGGTTAGGGTTAGGGTTAGGGTTAGGGTTAGGGTTAGGGTTAGGGTTAGGGTTAGGGTTAGGGTTAGGGTTAGGGTTAGGGTTAGGGTTAGGGTTAGGGTTAGGGTTAGGGTTAGGGTTAGGGTTAGGGTTAGGGTTAGGGTTAGGGTTAGGGTTAGGGTTAGGGTTAGGGTTAGGGTTAGGGTTAGGGTTAGGGTTAGGGTTAGGGTTAGGGTTAGGGTTAGGGTTAGGGTTAGGGTTAGGGTTAGGGTTAGGGTTAGGGTTAGGGTTAGGGTTAGGGTTAGGGTTAGGGTTAGGGTTAGGGTTAGGGTTAGGGTTAGGGTTAGGGTTAGGGTTAGGGTTAGGGTTAGGGTTAGGGTTAGGGTTAGGGTTAGGGTTAGGGTTAGGGTTAGGGTTAGGGTTAGGGTTAGGGTTAGGGTTAGGGTTAGGGTTAGGGTTAGGGTTAGGGTTAGGGTTAGGGTTAGGGTTAGGGTTAGGGTTAGGGTTAGGGTTAGGGTTAGGGTTAGGGTTAGGGTTAGGGTTAGGGTTAGGGTTAGGGTTAGGGTTAGGGTTAGGGTTAGGGTTAGGGTTAGGGTTAGGGTTAGGGTTAGGGTTAGGGTTAGGGTTAGGGTTAGGGTTAGGGTTAGGGTTAGGGTTAGGGTTAGGGTTAGGGTTAGGGTTAGGGTTAGGGTTAGGGTTAGGGTTAGGGTTAGGGTTAGGGTTAGGGTTAGGGTTAGGGTTAGGGTTAGGGTTAGGGTTAGGGTTAGGGTTAGGGTTAGGGTTAGGGTTAGGGTTAGGGTTAGGGTTAGGGTTAGGGTTAGGGTTAGGGTTAGGGTTAGGGTTAGGGTTAGGGTTAGGGTTAGGGTTAGGGTTAGGGTTAGGGTTAGGGTTAGGGTTAGGGTTAGGGTTAGGGTTAGGGTTAGGGTTAGGGTTAGGGTTAGGGTTAGGGTTAGGGTTAGGGTTAGGGTTAGGGTTAGGGTTAGGGTTAGGGTTAGGGTTAGGGTTAGGGTTAGGGTTAGGGTTAGGGTTAGGGTTAGGGTTAGGGTTAGGGTTAGGGTTAGGGTTAGGGTTAGGGTTAGGGTTAGGGTTAGGGTTAGGGTTAGGGTTAGGGTTAGGGTTAGGGTTAGGGTTAGGGTTAGGGTTAGGGTTAGGGTTAGGGTTAGGGTTAGGGTTAGGGTTAGGGTTAGGGTTAGGGTTAGGGTTAGGGTTAGGGTTAGGGTTAGGGTTAGGGTTAGGGTTAGGGTTAGGGTTAGGGTTAGGGTTAGGGTTAGGGTTAGGGTTAGGGTTAGGGTTAGGGTTAGGGTTAGGGTTAGGGTTAGGGTTAGGGTTAGGGTTAGGGTTAGGGTTAGGGTTAGGGTTAGGGTTAGGGTTAGGGTTAGGGTTAGGGTTAGGGTTAGGGTTAGGGTTAGGGTTAGGGTTAGGGTTAGGGTTAGGGTTAGGGTTAGGGTTAGGGTTAGGGTTAGGGTTAGGGTTAGGGTTAGGGTTAGGGTTAGGGTTAGGGTTAGGGTTAGGGTTAGGGTTAGGGTTAGGGTTAGGGTTAGGGTTAGGGTTAGGGTTAGGGTTAGGGTTAGGGTTAGGGTTAGGGTTAGGGTTAGGGTTAGGGTTAGGGTTAGGGTTAGGGTTAGGGTTAGGGTTAGGGTTAGGGTTAGGGTTAGGGTTAGGGTTAGGTTAGGGTTAGGGTTAGGGTTAGGGTTAGGGTTAGGGTTAGGGTTAGGGTTAGGGTTAGGGTTAGGGTTAGGGTTAGGGTTAGGGTTAGGGTTAGGGTTAGGGTTAGGGTTAGGGTTAGGGTTAGGGTTAGGGTTAGGGTTAGGGTTAGGGTTAGGGTTAGGGTTAGGGTTAGGGTTAGGGTTAGGGTTAGGGTTAGGGTTAGGGTTAGGGTTAGGGTTAGGGTTAGGGTTAGGGTTAGGGTTAGGGTTAGGGTTAGGGTTAGGGTTAGGGTTAGGGTTAGGGTTAGGGTTAGGGTTAGGGTTAGGGTTAGGGTTAGGGTTAGGGTTAGGGTTAGGGTTAGGGTTAGGGTTAGGGTTAGGGTTAGGGTTAGGGTTAGGGTTAGGGTTAGGGTTAGGGTTAGGGTTAGGGTTAGGGTTAGGGTTAGGGTTAGGGTTAGGGTTAGGGTTAGGGTTAGGGTTAGGGTTAGGGTTAGGGTTAGGGTTAGGGTTAGGGTTAGGGTTAGGGTTAGGGTTAGGGTTAGGGTTAGGGTTAGGGTTAGGGTTAGGGTTAGGGTTAGGGTAGGTTAGGGTTAGGGTTAGGGTTAGGGTTAGGGTTAGGTTAGGGTTAGGGTTAGGGTTAGGGTTAGGGTTAGGGTTAGGGTTAGGGTTAGGGTTAGGGTTAGGGTTAGGGTTAGGGTTAGGGTTAGGGTTAGGGTTAGGGTTAGGGTTAGGGTTAGGGTTAGGGTTAGGGTTAGGTTAGGGTTAGGGTTAGGGTTAGGGTTAGGGTTAGGGTTAGGGTTAGGGTTAGGGTTAGGGTTAGGGTTAGGGTTAGGGACGTGTTAG
>CAXDIV010000159.1:0-12382 GCA_963989385.1 Ctena decussata | reverse complement strand
GGACAGGCCGAATTGTGAGTTTGTAAATTTGGCAGTGAAAACTTAGCGCGTAAGGCTGGCATGATTTCGACGCCATTTAATTTTTCGGTTTGTTTTCAAACCGGGTGGTCATATGTTATTTTGCAATTTTGAAATGTTCCAAAACCAAATTTTCTGAAATTTCACATAATAGTAGAATATATATCAATATTTATCATGGCATAGGTCTGCGTTTTGGAGAAAGTCGAATAAGCTGTAAATCGTAATTTTTTGTTTACATGTTTGACGCTGACGTAAAGGGCACTGTTTCGTCAATAATTACACAGGCGGAAAAGGATATCCTGGAATTACTTTAACAGAAAAATTCAATAATGGAAGTCAGGAAAGTGCTCTTAAAATTTCAACTGGTGAGGCGATTTGATTAATCTGTATGGTGGAGTTAAAGTACTATGGGGTTCGTCGATAGCCATTTTGATGGCGACAATTTCGAACAAAATTCCGTTGCTATGTGTTTGATTATATCCCTACTCCTTGGAGCTGCGTTCCAACTGTTATCTATTACATTATTAAATATTTCCAACAACGTATTTCTCCTTTTAAATTATAAGAAAAATATGTACAATGTCGTAATTTTAATTTTTTCCATTTATTTTTTGCGAGAAGTCGTCTAAAAATGATCTTTATTTGCGTTTGCCAAAATGCTTATACCGGTTTACAGACACCATTTAAAAAAGAGAATCGAGAAATCGTAGTTAAACGAACTATTTTGTTTTACCTAACTACACACCTAAAGTGTGTAGTAATTTCGTCTGTCCATGCGCAATTCAGCAGGGGGGTCCGCCATGACTGAGCAGAACGAAACAGCGGAAAAAACGGGGATTATGGAAATGACACTATAAATTATTCTGGCACGGAGGAAGCACAAGACCTGAAGTCTATGTTGAGACAAATAGAAAATCGTATAGATTGTTTGGAAACGAGATTTTCGCAATCGAAACCTAGTGAAAGTAGTTCTTTGTTTAGGCACAGGGAGCCGCCATCTTCGTTTGTACATCTTCTGCGCACGCGCGCTGAAGATAGTGTTTCGCCACACCAGGCCAAAGAAAATCCCTTCGGTCCTGAGGATTCTCTCACCGCCGAAAGTCCTGAGTTAGATGAGATTCAGGAGAAATTCAGTGCAATTAAAAATTCCCTAGATAAGGTAATTTTACCCAGTTCATTGAGGCTACATGATTCGAGAACAGGAATAAAAAGAGAGGACCAACAAACCCTTAATGTCATATCAAAGTGTGGTCGGTACGTGGAAACAGTATTGAAGTTGTTGAGTCAGTCAAAAGAGGATCAGCCTCTTGATATTGAACCCATTTTAACTACCCTTACAGCTAACATTAGATATTTACAAGATGAATACTCTGCCCTTCTAGTGAAGGGAAAGTTTGATGACTCTACAGCACAGTTATTTCGTTCACTTCAAAAAAGTAACTCTGGTTTTGATCAGCATAGTATTAATAACGTTAGAATAGCTGCAGAACTGTCGGGTATAGCAGCACGTAACGCACAATCACAAAGGGGCACATTTAGACCCACTTATAGGTCGCAGGCGAATTCAGCACAAACATACGGTGGTTATTATAACCCAAGGTTTGGGTCAGGTCGATATTTTCGCGAGAGACGTGAGGATCTATTTCATAACTTACAAGGACCCAGATTCCGAACGCCAAATAAAGGCCCACAGTGGTCTAGGGACCAAGATTATTAGTTTTCTAAATGAAGAATCAGTTGCGGGCTCACATTGACAAGTGGTATAACATAGGGGCCTCAGATACAGTTATTGACTGGTTAAAACATGGTGTACGTTTCCCACTGAATGATCAGATTGAACCGTTTGAGCTAAACAATAAACATTTTTCTAAAGTTGAATCAGATTTTATTAATAAAGAGCTAAAAACATTATTATTGCTTGGGCATATTGAATTCTGTGAGGAAAAACCATATTGTGTATCGCCTATTAATTGTATTCCAAAGAAAAAAGGAGATTTTCGCTTGATTACTGACTTAAGATATATAAATCACAAATGTATACCACCCAAATTTAAAAATGAAGACATTAATACAGTCATTGATCTTGTTAAACCAAAAGACTTCATTGTAACTGCGGATTTGAAAAACGGATTTTTCCATATTCCAGTACACCCAGATCAGCAGGAACTGTAAGGTTTCAAATTCCAGAATAAATACTATAAATGGACAGTTTTGCCATTTGGCCATTGTTGCAGCCCATATTTCTTCTCTAAAGTGCTTAGACCAGTCATAACCTATCTCAGAGGTAAAGGTATTAAGGTGGTGGTATATGTAGATGACTTTATCATTTTGAGCCCACAACATTTAATTCAGAAACAGACTGAATTTTTCTTAGCTACACTTGAACAGTTAGGATGGTCAGTGAATTATGAAAAATCGTCATTAGAACCGGCACTGATAAAGACATTTATTGGTTATATTGTTGACAATAGTGGTGAGACAACAGTTATCAAGGTCACTCAAGAGAGAATTAGAAAGTTAAGGAAAGAAGTTAGTCGTGCTTTGCGTTTCGGTGCTGTTACTGCTAGAGGTCTGGCTAGAATAGCTGGACAATGTATTTCTATGTGTAAATGCATTTTCCCGGCAAAGTTGTTACTTAGAAATTTGTACAGACAATTGTCAAAACGCAATAGCTGGAGTGAGAAAATAATTTTGGATGAATATACACGTAGTGATTTGGAATGGTTTTTTAACTTCAGTTCACAGTGGAATAAACTGTTTGTGGTAAACAAGCCAGTGGACATTCAGTTAGTAACAGACGCATCTAGTATTGAATGGGGGGCATGGATCCCCGGTTTGGAAGCACAAGGTTTTTGGAATACGAGACTTTCAATGAAAAGCTCCAATTTCCGAGAGTTGTTCGCGGTTTTAATGGCAATTCTATCTTTCAAAGAACTTCTGAGAAACAAGCAGGTTCAGGTATTATCGGACAACGTGACTACTGTGGCAATGATCAATGGAATGGGCGGTTCATCCGTACAGTTAGATTCAGTAGCCAGAAGTATTCATTTAGAGGCCATGGAGGCAAATATAGGTTTAACCGCGAAATATTTATCCGGAATTCAGAATTGGCGAGCCGATTTTCTGTCAAGAGTAAGATCAACTTACGAATGGCGGCTGCATCCCAACCTCTTCAGGATGTTAGACACAAGATGGGGGCCTCATCAGATAGATCGTTTCGCATCAATAACATCAACACAGCTTCCAGTGTACAATTCCCTATATTGGGATCCAAAAACAACCGGTGTCGATGCGTTGTCGCAAACAGATTGGGCAGATATGAACAATTATGTCAACGCACCGTTCGCTTTGATACCCAAAGTGCTGCGGGTAATCAGACAACAACAGGCAGTAGCCACAATAATTGCACCAAAATGGGAGAGTCAACCATGGTATCAGGAGCTTCTCGATATGTCGATCGACATGCCTATAAGACTTCCAATTTCACCAAGGACAATAATAGCAGTGGGTCCCAAACAGGAGCCTTTCAAAAACAAGAAATGGCAAATATTCGCCTGGAGAGTCTCTGGTCGTCAAGACTGCGTTGTACAGGTTGGTCCGGAAGGGCAGCAAAACAGGTTACATTTTCTATAGCAGATTCTACTTTAAAGACTTACAATAGCTGTGTTAACAGATATATTTCATTTTGTAATGATAAACAGGAAGACTTTTCAAACGAACACAATACTGCATTGTTAGCAGATTTTCTGTGTCAGGTTGCAGATTCTTCAGACAGGCCTGAAAGCATTTTAAAGTCATCTTTAGCCGCAATAACATTCTTATTTGAGGGATTAGGGAAAACATCCCCAGCTTACCATTCAGATATAAAAAGACTGGCTACAGCACTAGTAAAAACAGGTACAATTAAGCCTATGTCAAGACAAAAACCTATGCCGATAGAAGAATTTGCCAGACTGTTTCATTCATGGGGTGATAATGAACAGTTAACATTAAAACAATTACGTTTAAAGGCATTAACATTAGTGGCATTAGTATTAATGACTAGGCCTTCAGATCTGGCGCCTAAGGCTAAAGTGTTTGATACAAGGACAATGTCTGCCAGAACAATTTCATTATCTGTAAATGATGTGGCGTTTGGGTCTGATGGATCTATGACATTTACGTTTTGGGGCATAAAAAATGATACTCAGCGGCAAGGGTTTGAAGTGACAGTGCCGGCAGCTGAAGATAAAATTATGGACCCTATACAGTGTTTGAAAGTGTATATTAGAAAAACAGAATCGTTTAGGAAAGGACCTGATTATCCATTGTTCTTATCTTTAAAAGCCCCTTACAAGGCCATAACAGCAGACACTGTGGGGAATATTTTGGAACAAAGCATACATTTAGCGGGTTTGGACGGTTTTACCGCGAAATCTTTTAGGCCCACAGGAGCGACTGTAGCAGTATCTCAAGGTGTTATCCCGGAAACTGTAATGAAAGTTGGACGGTGGAAAACCAAGGAAGTATTCTTAAACCATTATGTTTATGGAAAAGTGCCCGTTGGTTTCACTACCAACCTTTTGAGCAACACACAGTGTTAGACTCATGAATCAAAGAAGTACAGTACAAGAGAATATATATGAAGTTGTACATATGTTTATTAGTTCATGTTTGTTACAAGTATTCACAGTTCATAATTGAGTTAATGTGTTAAGTGGATAAGGGAAAGTCTCTAAATTAAGCACAGTATATATATAAACAAATACATGTGAGTATTAACGTAGATTTGTTATAAATCGTAGTTAAACGAACTATTTTGTTTTACCTAACTACACACCTAAAGTGTGTAGTAATTTCGTCTGTCCATGCGCAATTCATCGTAAACCTGGAACTTCCACAACACAGAGACAGCTATATACCCCAGGGATATCCCAAGAAACCCCGTTACAACAATGGACTCCCCGGCATAGGACACAGACAAGGACAAGCACAGTATATATATAAACAAATACATGTGAGTATTAACGTAGATTTGTTATAAACACCACGATTTACCTCCCTTATATTAGTAGAATTAGAGTAGCTTCCCATGGTGTCCGTATATACCTTAATACGGGACAAAAGATACTCTTCTGAAACAGGACACTTCGAACCCTTTCAGTGCTGATTTAGTGGATGAATACAAAAGTATTTGTCGGAATTTTTTTTCTGAAAAATTTAGGAAAATAATCTCTCGTCAACAATGCACCGGATACCGGATAAGTGAGGCTTATATATATGAAGTATATGTATTGCGACAGACTGCATTTTTAGTGGTCAAAAATCGCGGTTGGCAATGTCGTTTGGCCAGCAACCTATTGTGTTGCACGCAGGTTTGTTATGCCTCAAACCTAATAACGGTTGCGCCCTAAAACCACTTACTAAGTTGCTTGGCGAGCTGCTGGGTTGGGGGTGGGTCGGGAGCGTGGGGGTCAGTTATAGGACTTCTATTGCTCCTGTGTTTCAGTGTTTTTTGTGTTTTTTTTTTTTTTTTTTTTTTTTTTTTTGCTATTTACAGCTTTTCTCGTTTCATTTAACCTTTAAAGCACCAAAAAGCAGACGACACAATTTACGTTTGCAGAATTTCAAAAAATGTCTCGTTCAAGCGATATCATATTGAGAATTCGAACACTAGAGGGCAAACAGTGTAGATTCAGATGAGGTATGAGCCACCTCATCTGGATCTACACTGTTTGCCAATTCAACAATTTTAATTTTTGGCGCTTTAAGGGTTAATCCTGGTTTATATGTTTGGTGTTATAACCCATTGATGGGAGAGAAGTCCTTCAGTCGGATTGAATAACTTGTATGTTAATGGTCCACATTGAGAGAATCTATGGCGAGGGTTGTGTACACGTAAAATTGATTTAAGCTGGCCTCTTGGTTTGTTGCTTGTTTTTATTTCGTTTGATTTGCGTTTGTTCTTTTGTTTTTTTTCTGTTTTGTTTGTTTTTTAGTTTTAGCTCACCTGAGCACGAAGTCCGTCGTCCGTCGTACGTGTGGACGTCCGGACGTCCGGACGTCCGTCAACTTTTGCTTGTGTACACTCTAGAGGGCACAGTTTTGATCCAATCTTCATGAAACTTTGTCAGAACGTTTATCTCTATAAAATCTAGGCCAAGTTCGAAACTGGGTCATGTCGGGTCAAAAACTAGGTCACTAGGTCAAATATAAGAAAAACATTGTGTACGCTCTAGAGGTCACAGTTTTAATCCAATCTTCATGAAACTTTGTCAGAATGTTAATCCTTACAATATCCAGGCCAAGTTCGAAACTGGGTCATGTTGGGTCAAAAACTAGGTCACTAGGTCAAATATTAGAAAAACCTTGTGTACGCTCTAGAGGTCACAGTTTTGATCCAATCTTCATGAAACTTTGTCAGCATGTTTGTCCTCACAATATCCAGGCCAAGTTTGAAACTGGTTCATGTGGGGTCATAAACTAGGTCACTAGGTCAAATATTAGAAAAACCTTGTGTACGCTCTAGAGGTCACAGTTTTGATTCAATCTTCATGAAACTTTGTCAGAATGTTTATCCTCATAATATCCTGGCCAAGTTCGAAACTGGGTCATGTCGGGTCAAAAACTAGGTCACTAGCTCAAATATTAGAAAAACCTTGTGTACGCTCTAGAGGCCACAGTTTTGATCCAATCTTCATGAAACTTTGTCAGAATGTTTATCCTAACAAGATCCAGGCCAAGTATGAAACTGGGTTATGTTGGGTCAAAAACTAGGTGACAAGGTCAAATATTAGAAAATCTTTGTGTACGCTCTTGAGGTCACAGTTTTGATGCAATCTTCATGAAACTTTGTCAGAATGTTTATCATCACAAGATCCAAGCCAAGTATGAAACTGGGTCATGTCGGGTCAAAAACTAGGTCACTAGGTCAAATATTAGAAAAACCTTGTGTACGCTGTAGAGGTCACAGTTTTAATCCAATCTTCATGAAACTTTGTCAGAATGTTTATCCTCACAAGATCTAGGCGAAGTTTGAAACTGGGTCATGCTGGTTCAAAAACTAGGTCACAAGGTCAAATATTAGAAAAACCTTGTGTACGCTCTAGAGGTCACAGTTTTGATCCAATCTTCATTTAAATTTGGCAGAGTGTTTATCTTAACAATATCCAGGCAAACTTTGAAACTTGGTCCTGTCGGGTCAAAAACTAGGTCACTAGGTCAAATATTAGAAAAACTTTGTGTACGCTCTAGAGGTCACAGTTTTGATCCAATCTTCATGAAACTTTGTCAGAATGTTTATCCTCACAATATCCAGGCAAAGTTCGAAATTGGGTCATGTCGGGTCAAAAACTAGGTCACTCTGTCAGATATTAGAAAAACCTTGTGTACGGTTTAGAGGTCACAGTTTTGATCCAATCTTAATGAAACTTTGTCAGAATGTTTATCCTCACAATATCCAGGCCAAGTTCGAAACTGGGTCATGTCGGATCGAAAACTAGGTCATTAGGTCCAATATTAGAAAAAACTTGTGTACGGTCTAGAGGTCACAGTTTTGATCTAATCTTCATGAAACCTTGTCAGAATGTTTATCCTCTCAATATCCAGGCCTAGTTTGAAACTGGATCATGTCGGGTCTAAAACAAGGTCATCTAAAACAAGGTCATTAAGTCAGATTTCTGGAATAACCTTGTGTACGCTGTAGAGGAAACAGTTTTTTGATCCAATCTTAATGAAACTTTGTCAGAATGTTTATTCTCACAATATCCAGGCCAAGTATGAAACTGTGTCATGTCGGGTCAAAAACTAGGTCACTAGGTCAAATATTAGAAAAACCTTGTGTACGCTCTAGAGGTCAAAGTTTTAATCCAATCTTCATGAAACTTTGTCAGAATGTTTATCCTCACAATATCCAGGCCAAGTTCGAAACTGGGTCATGTCGGGTTCAAAACTAGATCACTAGCTCAAATATTTGAAAAACCTTGTGTACGCTCTAGAGGTCACAGTTTTGATCCAATCTTCATGAAACTTTGTCAGAATGTTTATCATCACAACATCCAGGTCAGTTATGAAACTTGGTCATGTCGGGTCAAAAACTAGGTCACTAGGTCAAATCTTAAAATAACCTTGTGTACGCTCTAGAGGACACAGTTTGGATTCAATCTTTTTGAAACTTTGTCAGAATGTTTATCATCACAATATCTGGGCCAAGTTTGAAGTTGGTCATGTTGGGTCAAAAACTAGGTCACCAAGTCAAATATAAGAACGACCTTGTGTATGCTCCAGAGGGCACAGATTTGATCCAATCTGGTCAGAATTTTTATCTTCACAATAACCAGGCGAAGATTGAAACTGGGTCATGTTGGGTCAAAAACTAGGTCTAGGGTCAACATAAGAAAAACCTTGTGTACCTGTAGAGGTCACAGTTTTGATCCAATCTTAATGAAACTTTGTCAGAATGTTATCCTCACAATATCCAGGCCAGGTTTGAAACGGGGTCATGTTGGGTCTAAAAATAGGTCTAGGGTCAACTAAAAGAAAGACCTTGTGTACCTGTAGAGGTCACAGTTTTGATCCAATCTTAATGAAACTTTGTCAGAATGTTATCCTCACAATATCCAGGCCAGGTTTGAAACTGGGTCATGTGGGGTCAAAAACTAGGTCACTAGGTCAAATCTTAGAAAAACTTTGTGTACACCCAAGAGGGCACAGTTTTGATCCAATCTTCATGAATCTTTGTCAGAATGTTTATCTCCATAAAATCTAGGTCAGGTTTGAAAATGAGTCATGTCGGTCAAAAACTAGGCACTAAGGTCAAATCTTAATAAAGTTATGCTGCAAGAATCAGAACTAACATTGCAATGATGCCAGCCATAAACTCCTTGGAAAACATTAATTTCACTACAGAGAGATAATGATGCTACCATTCTATCATCTGAGTTCGCCTAGTTCAGTCTAGATCAAATCCGTCAAAGGAACTAAACATGAACGGGTACTTTTCGGGGAAGCAACTCTGCCATTTTAGCTCACCTGTGCCTTACAGTATTGGTGTTAGCTGCCTCTGTCATCCATCCATAAACATTTTCTAACATCTCTGAAACCACTGGGCAGACTAAACTCAAATTTCATATGGAGCCTGCATGGGTCAAAGGATTGAAAGTCCTTCAAATGATCTTGGTCACATGACCAAGGTGGCCGCCATTCCCATGTACGGTAAAATCTCTTATAAATCTTCACCAGAGCCAGTGAACTGATTAATGCTCAGGTGAGCGATTCAGGGCCACCATGTCCCTCTTGTTTTCATTTCCCATTTGGTGTATAGGGCAGGATGTGGTGGCGACTCTGTCGGTTCTTGATCAATGCTTTCTCATCTAGGGTCGAGTCGGATAACTTAGGACAGCGGGTAAATTCGGACATGCCATTGCAAACAGTGAAAATCCAGATGAGACGGCTCATCAGGACTTTCACTGTTTCCCCTGTTAATTTTGTTTTAATTCCAAACAACTGCCATGTAAAGGAAACAATGCCACTGTCCGAATTTACCTGACTTGACCCTACTTATTTTGCTCCAGCGTCCAGTGTTGTTCTTGTCGCTGAGTAATCATTTTGTATTATCTATTTAATCCTGATCTCTATGTTTGTTGATGGGTAGAAGTTACACGGACCGACTAACTTGATTGTACACGTATACACTACAACATAATAAAGCGCTAGGGATATTAGGCACGTGTAAGACTGGTTTAAGCCTCCCCCTAGTAATTTATTGCTGCAAATTCCAAGGCCATGCTTCTGTTGTGGTTTACTGTCATTGATTTTGGTTTACTAGTATTGTGCTTCACTGTCATTGACTTTGGTTTACTAGTATTGTGCTTTACTATCATTCTTTTAATTCGACACCAGTGATACCAATTATTTCAGAAGTTAAAAGAAGTTGACCGACCTTTACCGTTCATACGAGTGCTAATCAGACTGGATCACAGTCTGAAATTTGAATATGTTGGCATCAATTATATTTTATTTCAGACGCGTGGCTCCAGTTTTATTCTAACATCAGAAAAACAAAAGTGTGAACTTAGATCTACATTAGGGCATCTCTGGACCAGGGGCCGTATTCATAAAGCCACTTAAGTCGTTGCTATGCTGTTGCTAAGGCTTGATAACAAAAAGGAGATTCCTTACAACTATGTAATTTGCTCTGGAGGAACAGTCTGAAAAGACTGTTCCTCCAGAGCAAATTTCGTAGTTGTAGGGAATCTCCAACCTAGAAATTCAGCCTTAGCAACAGCATAGCAACCACTTAAGTCGTTTTATGAATACGGCCCCAGAATATTAAAACTACATATACTTAAAACTTTTAGTTTCAAGCAGGCTGGATGAATCTACATTTGCATAATTCATCTTCTTGAAGATTCATCACTTCAATATTCTATCTTTTATTGCGTTTACATTCTGCACCCTGCAATCTTCACCCTAAGCTATTTATTATCTGAAAGTCGAGTCGTGTCTCATCGATGACACTTATGGAAACGCACGGATACGACCGGCAAAAAAAATAAATTAAAATTTGAATAAATATTGAAAAAAGAACAGTTTATCATTTAGCTGGACT
Source organism: Ctena decussata (assembly GCA_963989385.1). Taxonomy (NCBI): domain Eukaryota; kingdom Metazoa; phylum Mollusca; class Bivalvia; order Lucinida; family Lucinidae; genus Ctena; species Ctena decussata. The sequence goes on along the minus strand of CAXDIV010000159.1, from coordinate 1,773 downwards.
AATAAAAATACATCAGATGAAAATATACTCTTTCTTCTACTCTGATCTATTCGTAATGCATAAAATTTTGTATCAGTTTGATTCGAAATAAATCATTGAATTCATGTGCCATAGCTTGTTTCCCGATGACTTGTTATTTGTTTTATTAAATTATATACCTCTAGAAAATTACCCTAATTAAGGACATTAATTAAGGCCATTTTGTACTAGTGCTAGAATCAAAATTAACACGATATTGAATATGAAGAATTTTACTTTCTATTATTGTTTGTGATGTAAATATATCCGGAGAAAAAAAAGTTATAAAGTGATAACGAAGTGATCCCTTATCACTCGTATATGTCTAACTAGTTCACGCCAGTAGAAGTGCCAGTACGTGGTTTCTTCACTACGTCGTGTCGCGGCTCATTTTATGATAATGCATACAGAGTCAGAATAGGACTTTAAGTGCCTTTGTACCCAAATTGGACACTTCGAACTTCTTCATAAGTAGCATTTACGATTAGACGAGTACAAAGTGTGGGTTATGTAAATTGAAATTCCAAATTTGTTGAAATTTATTTGATAAAACCTCCAAATACATTGAAATTTCACTATATTTAAGCATGTTAAATGGTTCCCAGATTCCTTCATAGGGACATTTCGTTGTCCATGTAATCTTTTATTTTAGTTTTAATTCATTACACATAGAATTCGATCTTTTTTTCCAAGAATTTAGAATTGCAAAACAAAAAGATTGGTATGTATTAAATATTTAACAGGTACAATTAGTGAATTAAACACGTTTAGGAAAAATAAAACAAACATTTTTGCATCCATCTACAGTTTATCGCAGCGTTTAATGTTTTCTTAGTATGCAAACTGTGTATCAAACTTCTGTGTACCCATAAACTGATGACTTAGTTTTAACTTTCACCCCTATAAACATCATAGTATACTGCTCATAAAATGTAGGGGATATTCAGGTATGAAAAATTGTAGCATCTACCAGAAAGGTGATATCCATATGAAACGCTAAGTATTAGCTTGATACATATCTGTTAAGATAGTTTTCATGAACGTCACGTGATCTGCATTCAATTTGTTTCAGATAGGGGGTCAGGACTAAAATGTGGTATATTCGAATAAAACTTTATTCAAATTCTTCAACTAAGCTTACCTTACTATGCACTTTTAAGTTTTGTATGCTAAAAAAACTTCTTCTTCAAAGCTGTCATTTTGGGAAGAAAACCAGAAAACAAAATTCGTACAGAAGCATCGTGTTACCGAAAAATTTAGAACTTTATGGCTTGCATTCTTTATTTTGATGAAACAGTGTGTAAAACCAATTATCAATTTGTTGAATGAAGCATGACGAGTGTTTCTGTGTAAATTTGTAATCTTAAAGGCCAAGATACACCAGGAGCAGGTTGTAGTTGGCTAATAGGTGTTAATAATGTAGCATAATAGGGATAAGTTCATTAATTGGGACCTAATGTGGCCAAATTAACAGACAACCTTGGTTGCAGGTATATGCATAAATTATCTCCGTTTTAGACAAAGGAACAAGAACACATATGGACAGATAATCAGATCCAGAGCTAACATCATAAGAACTTACTGATGAAGCCAATACAGTACTAATGGAATTTTCAAAGAATGAATGGAGACATACATAGCCTTTTTTGACTACATAGCTAATTTTAAAAGTTTATTTATTGCCCTAAAATAAACAAGGTGTATGTACGATTTCCAAGACCTAAAAGTATGGTTAAAATTTCATTCCTTTTTTTT
>CAXDIV010000158.1:0-70376 GCA_963989385.1 Ctena decussata | reverse complement strand
CCTATGGATCTAGAATATGTCGATCAATTTTCTAATTCTTTGTAAATATGATGATTGTGGAGATCAACTTACAAAAAAATCGTTTCTCAAAAATTGTGAACAGTTCATTATCATAAATTGCACAAAAAGTACATGTAATATCATTAGAGTTAAATTACTTTCTACCATTTTGAAAATAAAATCAAATCCATGAATTGTCACAATTTGAAGGTGTGCTGATTGTAGAGATAAATAGCTGTACCTGTGGTATTTACTATAACTATTTACATTTCATTCAGCTGTGATTTGTGAATTTTGACAGGTATTTTACCCTTTCACAAAAGTTGTCTCCCTCTGTAAAAATAGCAGAAAAACCAGGTTACATTTTTTCAGCAACAAATAACAGAGTTTTTACGTACAAGACATTTCAAAATTTAACTTCCATTCACTAACGATGTCAACTAGGCCCAGGACATTTAGTAGTATTTTGTGGTATCTATTTAGCTTAGAAAAATTAGTATGGAAGTGCTTCATGTCTTTTCAGGTACAGGAGGAACTGGGACCCTGAGCAACCCCTGCCCAGGAGTTATCACAAATGTAAACCAGAACCTACTCTTCCCCCACCCAGACAAGTACAAGTTTATCCAGTGTGATCTTGCTGGCGATTACTTTGTAATGTCATGCCCTGCTGGACTAGTCTGGAATGATAGGTTTAAGATATGTGACTCGCCATATAATGTTAATTTTGGTACAGGAGTATCTGGTACAGTTGGTTAAGTAGATCTTGATGCACTGCATTAATCCATTTTAATTGTTTGTGTCCTTGTTTATATGTGTATATGTTTTCTCTTAAGCACAATAAAGTTGTGTTCTGTTCTGAGAATTGGCTTATGTATTTTGGCTATGTAAGGGTTAATGTTCCGACTTAATGCATCATTTAACTTGACCAAGATCTTGTGGCCATAAATATATTGCGTGAGTTTGGTCATGACTGCTAAAAAATTGTAGCCTCTATTTTCTTTACATGATGATTCTAACTATGTAAGGGCCAATAGCGCTGGTGTAGAAAGTCTGATTTGATTTTCTATCAAAACTTGATATTCAAACTTGTGGCCTATTATCAAACTTGTGGCCATATAGATACTGTGTAAGTTTGGTCATGATTGTTCAAAAACTGTAGCCTCTGTCCTGTTCACAAGATAAGTGGTAGACAAAAGGGCAGATGGATGGTGAATGATGAACGGATGGAAGAAGAACAGATGGTGATATAGATTACAATAGCTCACCCTGAGTACTCTAATGTGCTCAACTATTGGGACACCTAAAAACTCTTAATTTTCCATTTGGGACAAATGGAAAATTAATGGTTTTAGGTGTCCCTATACTTAAGCACATATGTGTACATTGTATTTTCAGGTGAGCTGAAAACAGAAAAACATTGGATGTATATAAATAAAAAATTAAAAGGACATGGACACTATGAACACTCTAAAGCAATAAACAGAACAAAAATCCACAACTACAAATTATTTATTATCTAAAATATGTTTATAATAACACTAAAACTTGTAAAACAGGCAGTATCAATAATAATATAGTTGCAAGGTCTAATCAGAGCTGCAGACATTCAAGAAAAGTTTGGGGATGAGCCAATGAGCTGCAACATGCTAAATAGGTGCTCTAGGTATATCACCTTCATGTTTTTCCATTATTTTATGAAAGGAAGACAGTTCAAGACACCTTTCATGACTTCCTGAAATCAGCAAGCTGTCATGAACCTGAATACTTGACCTTCTGGCCTTTTTCCTATAACTGGTAAAAAAAAAATACAAATTAAATTGAAAGAAATTATCATGGTTTATTAAATTCAGACCTCTAAATGATAATCCTGGGCTTTCTAACAAAAGCCAACTCGCACTCAGCAAACTATGAAAATTCATGCATCTGGACATCCTACAATGCTAATGAAACTCTTTTGCAAGTTTTCTATTTTGCTGAAGAAATAGGAAAAAAACAACACAATTTTCATCCCCAAAACTTTTCATCTATTGGAAGCTCTACTGGGACATCTAATGGTAAATGGGTATATTTTCAGGGGAAGCAACTCTGCCATTTTCATTTCTGCCTCCCTTCTAAATGGGGGTCAACTCTTACAGGAAAGTGTAGGAGCAAATTTGCTCCTGTAGGAGCAAATTCTTTCCTTTTAGATTTGACTCCTTTTGGAAGGATTTTGCCACACAGGGAAGCCAATAGGAAGCCACAAAAGTTGTTTCCCTTTAAAAACTGCAGAAAAATAGGAAGGTGTACCCATACATCTTGACCAACCACTTTTCCATCTTTGAGCTTAGCCAAGTCCTCTTGCCCAATCATAAGATTATCAAAATGATGGCTGAATGTCTTACAGTGTAGACTCTGATCAGACAGGTCAATGAGAAACAGTCCAGTCCGCATCTATCCTGTTTGCTCCATCCCAATGATTCACATGATTTTAGTATATATAATTTCACTACACAGACATGAATCAACATATAAATATTTATGCCTATATCACTACTTGGCATCTGGGACTATTGTTAAATAATAAATAAATTAGCAAGATGCATATACGCATGTTAATACATTTAAATATAAAACTTTTCTAACAATTATTTTAAAATCCCAAATATCATACTGCAAAATGTAACTCTAAGCAATTTGTTGAAACGGTAAGCATTCTTCACTAAACAAAGTCAGTAACCACAGTGCATGCAGTTAAAATCATAAACTGAGTCACAAAATGCAAAACAAGGTGCTTAGTGCATATGCAAAACACATTCAGATCTGTACAGTCTGTTCAGAGCCTTTTCTTGATCACAAACCTCTTCTGTCTGCATATACCAATACCGCAAAAATTCTAAAAACTGGGACGGAACACCTAAAATAATTACAATAATTGTCCTAAAAATGGAATGGTCTGGTTTTACAATGCAGCAATACATTCAAAAGATGCAGATGGAATGGAGTGTAAATACTGATTAGACTGCGTCTGATCTGGGTCTGCATTTCTCAATACATGTACTTAAAATTTTTATGGCATACAGCTTGATACGTAACAGTTATATCTTGATTTGTTTGCCTGTGTAATGGGGCAATCGATGAGCTTTAGCAAGTGGATTATCTCCAGTACAGGTGGACAAACCATGATATCATTATTTTATACCACCCTTGTCAGTGTAGACCTTGCACATCACAAATGTTTTTTGCTTGTCCTTTCTAGCAAGGGTGTATAATATATGGTGGAAAAGTGACTATATTTTATCATATGACTTCGCATCTGAGAGGGTAATAAAGCCATGCATTAAAAATGATAATCCACTAAAGGATTAAATATGCAAATTACTTCGTAACGTTATGCGTTGACGTTCATAAAATGTAACGTTTTCTAAAAACTCGTTGGTTTTCCCCAACTCGTTTAATAAATTCAATAATACATGAGCACTCATGTAAGATCCTCTATATACTGTGAGAATGCAAAGACTGTTTTGGTTTTCCACTATCCATCCCTTTTACATGTTGTAGCAAAACTAATAAGTTATTAATAAAGTTATGTGCCAACTAAAACAACTTATATGATTATCCTTGCATGAAAGTGGATGTTAAGCTATGTGCATACAAAATCAGCCTAGGCATCTATGCAAACTGACCAGAATCTTCCGTTTCACTTTTTAGATTCGCTAGCTATAGGGTTTATAAAGAGTTCATAAGAAAAGGAAAAACCCTGATAAACCCATGCAGGCTGATCTTCTCTGTACATGCCCTAAGGTACTTTTTCACATGATGTAACTCAAACCATGAAGACAAAAATACTGTTAACAAAAACTATTCATAATCAAAACAACTTTGAGTATATAATAAGTGAGCCACTATTTGCCCCCAGTCCTTAGCATGTCTTCATTATTCCTGGATGTGCACATATTACATAGAGATTCTAAAAATGAAATGAGCCATGACATGACAAAACCAACAAAGTAGCATGTGCACCCAACGAAGCTCAGATCAGCCTGGGCATTAGCTCAATCTGATAGAGTTTTCTCTGTGCACTTAAAGGGTAGCCAAAGGTCTAAGCTACTTCCATGTGGACAGTGAATACTCTGATCAGACTGGGCAGGTGCCCAGGCAGCTGGGTGCATATGCCACTTTTTTGGCTTTGTCTTGCCATGGCTCAAATAGTAACTCTCATTTTAACCTCAAGCTGAGTGGGTATTCATCTTTTTCCCCCATTGTTCAAAGGTGACAACTTCTGTGACTTCCTGTTTGCTTCCCTGGATAAGGAAACCCTTCCGTATAATATTTCCTTTAAGGATAGACCCTATTTTAGAGGGGTTCATCTTCCAGGGAAGCAAACAGAAGACATGAAAGTTGTGTCCCTCTGTAAGCATGTTGGCAGCCCAGGGGCCGTATTCATAAAACGACTTAAGTCGTTGCTATGCTGTTGCTAAGGCTAAATTTCTTTGATAGAGATTCCCTACAACTATGAAATTCCCTCTGGAGGAACAGTCTTTTTAGACTGTTCCTCCAAAGAAAATTTCATAGTTGTTGGGAATCTCCTTCATACAGTTTTAGCCCTAGCAACAGCATAGCAACCACTTAAGTCGTTTTATGAATATGGCCCCAGTTGTGTACCCATTCATTTTAGTAATGTTGTGGCTCCTCACAAGGCTACAATACACAATGTAAACTGAGAAATGACAACATACATAATTGAGCTGCGACATGAGAAAACCAACAATGTGGTTGTGCGCCAGTGCACACTCTGATCAGCCTAGGCATCCGTCCAGGCTGATCAGACTTTTTGCTAAGCGCTTGAAAGGTACCTAAGGGTCCAAGCTACGTCCATGTGGACAGCGAAGACTCTGATCAGACTGGGCGGATGCCCAGGCTGATCTGAGTCTGTGCTGGGCGCACAACCACATTGTTGGTTTTGTCATGTCACGGCTCATATATAACTGCAATGGCAAGCCAAGTTTTAATGATAATGGTACCACAGCATATGTTTTCATGTACCATTTTATTTAAACTCTCCTTTTCTGAACCTGCTGATGGCATAATATTTCCTTTTTCACTTCAGAAAAGCAAACTACTGCAAACAACTAACAAGACGAGCAGCAAAATGTAGTAATTTCTAGCAGACTAAGAAAAACAACTATAATTAAGCTTTTGGGCATATATCACAACCTCTGTTTACACCAGCTATGGAATATGAGCAGCCTGGTTAGTGCATTTGCAGAACCATGTGCAGATCTGGGCAAATTAGTTCAGGCTGATCTGGGCATACAGAGGCGGCCTATGCCTTTAGCTTTTTTTTTTTTTTCTGTAAGGACATAGATGATATGAAGCATTAGCACCTTGCAAGCTGCTACAAGCCTCCCATGACCATGATCACTATATGATGAGATTCAATTTGCCTGTGCTGGTAGTTTTATCATAGTAAATAACAAACAATACAATGAACTGGATATTATAACAAACAAAAATTCTGCAGAACACTATGTCTCCCCTGTCTCTGCATTATCACTAAACAGGGTTTACCCTTTCTTGACTAGTGGACTTGTCCATCCTTATAATCTGGATGTGTCCATTTCTAGTTTAAGGGGGTTTCTGGTGAATGTTTTCACTTTTATTGTATTTTCAAATTTTTTATTAGCAAACAGTATTGACCCTGATCAGATGCCGCATTCTGCAGCATCTGAATTGGGCCTACCCTGTCTGCATAATACTCCAAAACGGGTTTCCAGTCTAAAAAGGGTTAAATCATGAAATTTGCCTTCACCAAAGATGATGATGCCAATAGAGCAATATCTATGTCTCCCCTTCTGCTAGTCATTGGCAAGACAGAAACTATTTTGGGAATATTTGTCTCACAGCATGTATAAAGAGATTTAGGTAAGTCTGTGCAGTCCAATCAGTCTTTTGTTTCCTACATAGAATTTCCTTAGGATCCATATATGAGCCGTGACATGACAAAACCAACCAAGTGGCATGTGCGCCCAGCAAAGACTCAGATCAGCCTGAGTATCCATCTAGTCTGATGAGAATTTTGACCATGTACTAAAATGGTAGCTAAGGGGCTAAGCTACCTCCATCCTGACAGCGAAGGCTCTGCTCAGACTGGGCGAATGCCCAGGCTGATCTGAGTCCTCCCTGGGCTCACGTGCCACTTTGTTGGTTTTGTCATATCATGGCTCATATTATGTTAACTGTGAGCAAGTTAGAATCTGACTGAGTGCACATATGCACAGGCTGCGCTAAGTCTCCCTCTTAGCACATAAAGCTTTCACTGCTATTATTAACTTAATAAAAGCAAACTTCCAGTATGGGTTTTCTCGTAGCAATATTAATAGTTTCATGAACAATAATTTGCAATAATTTCCAGTTTATATCTGGCCTGGCGGTTATAAAACTTGAGTACATTATGTCATTCTCAAACTCAAAATAAAACACACTGAGTGGCTGCTTCCGAGCACATGCTCGGAAGCAGCCAATCAGTGTGCTTTATTTTGAGTTTGAGATTATACTCAAGTTTAATAACCTCTGACCCTGGACGGAATACGATATGTTAAAGTGCTGCCTTGGATACATATATATCACAGTTGTGCTATTTGAAAATATCTACACCTCTTAAGTATCATATTAACTGGCAAACACAATCATTTTAAGAGCTAAGAACTATCTAACGTCTGAAATTTATATGCAATCTGCATGTATATGTTTTTTTGTCATTATCTAGGGTCCTGATTAAATCACAGAATCAGCTCTTGTCAGAACCTAGTTTACAATGATTAAAAGCATATTTCATAATATTATAGGATAATTTTTCTTGATTTCTCAATAAAAACGTGTAATTTGGCATGTCTTATGGGATGCCTGAATACACACCTTTAGTGACGTAATACTAAGGAGATGGGAAATCATGTTTTACTTAAAAATGACAAGAATCATCCTGAAATATCATCAAATGTTCTCCTAATTCTGAAAATATTACAAGTCTGTCATGCTCTTATAACGATAAGGAAAACCTTTTTCAAACAAAGCCAAACATAATATGTATTATTCTAAACAACATCTTTTCAAGCACTGTTTACGTCAACAATATTCTAATTTTAACATGATCAAAACTTATGGCAATTTTCGTACAAAACTCTTTCCATACAGGATAAAAACCCAAAACAAAGATGGCACAGTTGCCAACACTAAAAGCCCCAGATCACCTGCACATTCAGAAAGTCTGATTAGGACCAAATATACCATGTCAGCTTGCCGTTCTTCTTATAAACTGTTTTCTTCTAATAATTCCGATAAAACTTCTTTTTTTTTCTGATATTTTCCCCCCATAAATACATGAGCCGCGACACGAGAAAACCAACAAAGTGGTTGTGCGCCCAGCTAAGACTCAGATCAGCCTGGGCATCAGCCCAGTCTGACCAGAGTCTTCACTGGCCCCATAGAGGTAGCTTAGACCCTTAGCTACCCCATACGCACAAAGCAAAGATTCGGATCAGACTGGGTGGAAGCCCTGGCTGATCTGAGTCTGCGCTGGGTGCACAACCACTTTGTTGTTTTTCTCGTGTCGTGGCTCACATACTTTGAGGAATCTCATTGGAATCACCTCAGGTGAAGCAATTCTATCAGTTTCACTGAAACTGAAATGATTCTAATGAACCTCCTCAAAATGTTTTTATTGAGACACACAAATAAATCCATGAATTATCATATAAAGTTTTCCATTATCGAGAGTAATAATGTAGTGCTGATTCCTGCCCTTTGTAATAATAATACATGTAGTTCCATGTTACTTGCGCTAATTTTAAAAATACAGAGTTCTTTATCGTGTGGCAATGCCTCCCTTCCCCCAGAACTCATCCTTCCTCTTTCTTGCTCTCTCAAGGGTTTCTGAAGCCAAGGAAGAGCTGGATGCGATAGAGCGTGTTGAGACTGACAAAATATCATCGTCATCTTTGTCATAGTTACGTCTTGGTACAGAAGACAAGCCTATAAAAAGATTGAAAATTTGTGCTATATTACATAATTATTGTCCTTTGTTGAGGAGAATATGCAGTTGTATTGACCTGCAAACTGCATATTAACTGATGCGAAGTGGAGGTCAATATGATATGTTTGCAGGTCAATAAAACTGCATATTCACCAAAATAAAGGTTGATATGTTTTATTATATGATAATGCTAAATGCAGTTTCTTTTCATAGTTATTAAGGTAGTGCATGGTATTTTCTCACGATGTTACGCCATTAAAAAAATCATTGCATATGCAATGTTACATCACGAAAATACAAATGACGTCAACATAAAGTAATATTCACTGACTGCCCAGTGATTATTGCAAAATATTGACTGGCATGTGATGTCGAATAAGCCAATGAAATTTTATGTTACATCTTGGTCATATAATAAATCATTTTATTATATGACCAAGATGTAACACACAATTTCATTGGCTAATTTGAAGGCACGTGCCAGTCAATATTTTGTGATATTCACCGGCCTGTCAGTGAATAATACTTTTACGCTGACGTCATTGTATTTTCGTGATGTAACGTCTGATGTACCTTAATGTAAATGGCGTAACGTCGCGAGATAATAACATGTAGTACTACTTACCTCGTACTAAAGGAAACTGTATTTAAAATTATCATATAATAAAACAATTGTTGACCTTTATTTCGGTGAATATGCAGTTTTATTGACCTGAAACATAGCATATTGACCTCTGCTTCGCGTCGGTCAATATGTTGTTTGCAGGTCAATAAAACTGCATATTCATCTCAACAAAGGTCAATAATTGTATATTATCATATGACATTGCTGTTATTCAGGGGAGGCGCACCCGGTAGCTCAGTGGGTTAAGCGCTGGCCTACTGATCTAGCGGTCATGGGTTCGAGCCCCGCCAGAGGCGGAGTTCTTTCCATCGTAAATGGGGTTCCATTGCACACAGCCTTTCATTATCACAAGCTCATCATCCTGATATGACTGAAATACTGTTGAAAAGGACGTAAAATCGCAAGTCATCCATCCATCCATCTATTGTTATTCAGTGGACAACAGCGTGTCATAAAACTTGTAAGACGACTCATGTAATAACACTTTGGCGCGTACACGTAACTTCATTGACAGTCCATGTCAACACTGCATTTTCTTACTGAAATAATGTTCAGTTTAAAGATATTAAAATCCCATTTTAAAGGGTCATATGATAAACAGAATCTTACACTCATGGTCATTTCATATGAAATTTATGAAACTTGCAGACAAGTTTCATAAATTTCATATGAAATGACCACACGTGTAACATCCTCAATACATCTGATGAAGTAACAAGATATTGAATGACTGATTCTAACAAACAGACTCTAACTTGTATACTTTCTACAAAACAAATGAATCTTAAGCATAAATGGCTGCAATGGATTAGAAGGCCTATGCCATTTATATATGCCCTACTACTAGAAAAGGAGTTTCACAGCAAGCGTGAAAATCGAAGACTCTTGTCAGACTGAACATCAGTCTGACCAGAGTCTGTCCTTTTCTAGCAATGCTATTTATAAGTCCTGAGAAATTTATATTGTGATGAACATATACACTGATATTCTTTGGTTTCCACTATTATTCAAACAAGAGGCACTGAGGTCAAGTGGTTAGAAGCGCTTGGCTAGGGTGAAGATGGTCAGAATCCCCAAAGGGCCAGCCAGCATCTGAAAAACTCTCACTGTCAACTCTGCAGTACATGGGTACCATTTCAAATTAGGGAATCTTAAAGACAGCAAAAGAAGTGGGATGGGCTTCGTCACTCATATGCTGTGCCCAAGATATGTGACCTCTAACATCAAGTATCCCTATGGCCACAAGTCTACAGGAAACCTTTACTATAACTATATACTGGGAAACCCTAGCCTATCGCTTTTAGCCATGGACATTTCCAATCTGAATTACGGATACGTCTATTCACCCTTCCACATGATAATATATATGTCTTGATTGATGGCTAGCTGTCAGAGCAGATCCGTATCAGACAGCTCCTGTGGCCTGACCTGCCTCTCTACTGTTGTATTCCATTAAAAAGGTGAATAAGTATACTTTCAGGGTAAGCAGCTCTTTTATTTTCATTTTTATCTCCTTTCTGAATGGGTGTCAATTCTTAAAGGAAAGAATTTGCTCCTCTGGACATCTTTTTGGAAGGGTTTCATTGTCCAAGAAAGTAAACAGGAATTCACCAAGTTCTATAAAATCAGGGAACAAGAGCTGTCGCCTGACAGCATAGCTCGCCTGAATAGGTGCTTGCCCATCACACAGTGGTTATGGTGGTGTGGACTGCTATGCATAAAACTTCAGGCAAGCATGTCCATAGTGACAACACATTTATAAGCAAAAGCTATCTCAGAAATGAGTTTTAAAATGAAATTAAAATAAAAAAAATCCACATGAAACTTAAAAGTCCACGAGCTAGAGCTCAAAGAAGTAAGGGGGGGGGGGGGGGGGGGGGGGGAGTATGATGTATCAAAACTTTGAACCATTATCTAACATCAGTCCAAATATTAGTATCAACTGAGTCCATCGGGGCACTGTGAAATTATGTCTTCATAAATATAAAACTTTAACCAAAATCTTTAAGACAAAATTAAAAGTCAATGACCTTGACTTCAAGTTCATCCAGTGGGGTAAGTATATAGTGTTTTGTAAAAGCTCAAAAAAGTGTCTAACATCAGTTCAAGTGTAAACTAAATCAGGCATTATGAATCGGTATGCAATTAGAAAACTTTAATAAAGACCAAATTTCCTAAGTCCCTGACTTGACATCAAGGTCACTGAGCGGGGTTGGGGTAGTACTCTGTAAAACTTTGGACTAATATCTAGGTACAGTGCAAATATAAAAAAATTTCATCTATGGGTTCAGGAGATATGTGTCTTTAAAAAACTTTAACCAATACATCCAATCAATAAAAAGACAATTCTCTAAGTCCATGACCTTGACATCAAGGTCACTGAGGAGGGTTGGGGTAGTACCTTGGAAAACTTTGGACCAATATCTAACTACAATGCAAGTATCAAAGGAATTCATCAATGGGTTAACGAGATATTGGGCTTTATAAAACTTTAACCAAAACATCCAGTACAAAAAACTCCCAATTTTCTAAGTCCATGACCTTGACAGCAAGGTCACGGAGTGGGGTGGGGGTGGTACCCTGTTAAACCTTGGACCAATATCTAACTACAGTGCAAGTATCAAAAGAATCCATCCATGGGTGAAGGAGATATAGGTCTTTAAAAAACTTTAACCAAAACATCCAATCCGGATGCCGACGCCGACGCCGACGCCAGGGTGACAACAATAGCTCTTCCTGAACTTTCGTTCAGGCGAGCTAAAAACAGGCAGGTGTACCCATACACTATAGGGTCCTTGGTTCAATCCTCGGCTGGGGCATTGAGATTTTTTAAGAATCTGTGACAAATGACGCCCGACATAAATGACCCAAATGTGCATTACAACTCCTTAAGTCTCATTTCCAGTGATTCTTGTACTCCTAAGAATTTGAGAAAAAATTCAATATGGAGGGGGAGGATGTCACAGGGTATAGGTTAGGTATATCATACATTTGTACTGCCCTGCGGTACAAGCCAGCTTTTATAGTGACATGGTAGAGTGTTCCCCTTCCAAACAGGAGACCCAGTTTTGAATCCAGGCCTGAACCATGAAGATTTTTTAAGAGCCTGTGACATGTATTTCTACAGAAGTTTAAAATACAGCATACCTCCATCTAATGTCCAGGCCAGATGTGGCTGCTGGGCAACTTCTGGCTTGGGTTTGCTATATGTCTGTCCATACCCCTCATCTATAGCTTCCAAACCACCTGCAATAACAAGACCTGTCTACATACAGGATAGCTCGCCTGCAGTGCCTTGCCCATCACATAAAAAAACTTAAACGTAAAACTTTAAAGTGTGACGCTCACGCCAAGGCCCAAGCTGAAGCTGACGTCCAAGTGACAACAATAGCTCTCTGTACTTTCGTACAGGCGAGCTAGAAACCACAACAACTGATTTCTTTTCTTCCTGCGTGTGCATACAATGGTACTGCAATGATAACAAGATTCCTCATTATTGGCTAGCATCTAATGGACAACCCCATCTGTTAACTATGATAATTTAAGATCAGGAATAAGCTCAATTATAACATTTCAAAAAAGAAATGTTTCCATTCTACATGTATTTCTATTCTGTATCTAACTTTTCAAGTTCATTGGGGCACCACAGATGATTTAACAACAATCCCTTTCCACCTAGTCCTGTTTTCAGCTGCCCTAGCCCTAATAAATTTTGGAAGTATTTAATAAATGTAAAAGGCTTTTCAGAAACACACCAGGGTTAGAGGTTATAAAGCTTGAGAATAATCTCAAACTCAAAATAAAGCACACTGATTGGCTGCTTCCGAGCACAAGCTCAGAAGCAGCCAATCAGTGTGCTTTATTTTGAGTTTGAGATTATTCTCAAGTTTTATAACCTCGAACCCAGGTAAATGCATAATTCCATTTCTACCTGGAAATTAAAAAGTAAAGCTTTTGCAAATAGTTAGCCAAAAAATAACAATGCTGTTTGACCCATACATATGTAAAGTGTATTCAGACACTCTTCTTGCTTTGAAGCAAAAGAACTGGGGGAGTTACCACAAGACTTCCAAAAGAAGTCAAACCAAATTTCAGTTTGGTCACTTTCAGGAGTTTTGAATGGGCACACCATTTTAACTTGTCAAGGAGCATTGTTATTTTACAGAAGTTCGAGTTTGTAATCTCTATGTGGGAATGTAATAGCAGGTTTACAAGAAAATGGTGTGCATCATATGTTATTGTTACTTTCACAGAGATGGGCTTCCACTCCCAACCCTTCAAGTGCCAAAAAGCAGACGACAAAATTTACGTCTGCAAAAATTTCAAAATATATTTCATCCAAGCTATATCATATAGAAAATTCAAAAACCATTTGCATCACTGGGGCTTCAAATGCTAATAAAATGGCAAATGAAATGGTCATGTCAGATTTTGATATATTTGGCTAACAGGGCTAAACATTATGCATATCTATTTCTAGTAGTAAATTCACAAACCTGGTGTACAAGCCTTCTGTGGACTATCTACAAACTGTGTGCTCAAGAATTTGTCCACTGGCGCAGCATCATCTCTCAACTGATGGGTATCTCTTGATGGCAGTCCCAATGTTGGGGTAGTGGTCAGGAAGCCTGTGTCAACTGTGTAGGTCTTATGAAACAAAAATAAAACACAGATTGAGCTGCAGCACACAAAATACTAAGGCTGAAAATTTAGTTGTGTACAGTAGCAGTGCAGGACCACAGTAAGTTTTCATTTCACATTACACTGGAGCGCCGTTATAACGCTGGTGCCGGCAGAAAAAAATCAAACCACAATATGAATGATCTCGCGGTATAAGGATCTTGGCTGAATAACCCACCCACTAATGAAAAACCCCATGTTTACATGTTCGTAGTGCTTATTTAGCCCTAACCAGGTAGATAGACATGTTTACTGCTTGCCTGACGCAATGAAAATCATCGCAGAAGTAGCCATTTAGTCCCTATGTTCTTACTTATTGTGAAAAATGCGCTGCAAAATGCATATACAAAGTGAAAGTAGACATGCTGTAAACTACTGCCAGTTCATAATTATGGGTCAATATGATTGAGCCGGTAACCAACATTTTTATTCGAGTTGATTCCCTTGAAATTTGTATACACACTGGCAAAAAGGTACCTTCGGACGAATAAAAAAATACTTATTTGTGCGAGTACTGACATCGCCTAAAAAACTCTAACCAGCCTACAGATAATCAAATCAGGTTTAAACTTTTTTGTTGATGTTTTTTTCGCTCATAAAATTCTTTTATAAAATGTTTTCTTTGAAAGTAATCGGTGACTACTTTGCACAGCCTTCTTCCCGATCGTCGGCCTGTGTATTGTGTATATGAGGTGACCTTCGCCGCTGGCTGAATTGGTGTCACATGCGCTAATTATCGAAGTCTTCTTAAAACATGACCAGTGTTCACACCTTAGCAAGACAATCAATGCTTTGATTATCTGTGATAACTTTTGACACGTTGTTGATTAAATTTATGTAAACAACCCAATTCACATTTTAATGGTTATTTTCTATTCCAATGTTGTAAACACTGACGAAAACAGCCGAAACATCCGCGATCTGTTAAAAAAAAATAGGCCACACAGGACGACCGCGTTATACCGGTTTCCGCAGTCTATCGGTCCACGGTATGAGTGTATTTTGGAAATATATTTTGAAATATTTTGAGATTGTTTGCAAGTTCTTGAAATTGTAAAGAAGTAATTATCCATCAAATACTGGTAATATTCTTGAATTTGAGGGACAGTTAATTTGCAAATATTAGCAAAAATCAAACTGCCATGAATATTGAATGATTTAGAGTATTAGAAACACACATACACATAAGTGAAAATAAGCTTGTGGAGGGGTGTAGGGTGTGTGTCTGCCTTTGTTGCTTTATTGCATTTGCTGGCTTCACATACCAGGATGTTAGTGGTGGTTACTGCCTTTGATGGGTTATGCTTTTGCTGAATTAACAAAACTTGTGGTTTTATTGCCTTTAATGAAATATTTAAACTGAACTGGCAAAAGAAAAGTAAACAAGAGGGCCATGAGGCCCTGAAACGCTCACCTGCGCAATTGGCAAAGTGGCTTTTTATTATGTCTGAAATTGCCAAAATATGAGTTTTGGGTCAAAAGTCAAAGAATGACCATGACTTCTTGTATTCATAAATCTTCATGTATGCATTAAGACAACAATACATAGCATTTTTAGGCCAAAATCTTCAAACTTATCCATCAAATCTTATGTTCTAGCATTTTCCCATATTTGACCATGCCGCTAAAAAGGTCAAGATAAACCCAAGGTCATCATTTGAACAGTCTTGGTAGGACTCTAGAACCCCATGCTACTTAACCAAGTTTACAGGCCATTGGTGTATTGGTTCTGGAGAAGAAAAATATTAAAGGTTTATACCATAAATGGGTATGGTGGCTATTTTGGTCATGTGACCTGGACTGTTTGAACAAATTTTTGTTCAATCAAGCTCTGGAGGCTCTATATGAAATGTGTTTACAACTGGCTCTTTGCCTTTTGAGGAAATGTTTGAAAATCTCTAAAATATGAGAAATTGGTGTTAAAGGTCAAAGAATGACCTTGACCTCTTGTACTCATAATTCTTCATGACCTCATTAAGACGACTGTATATACCAATTTTTAGGCCTAAATCTTCAAAACTTTCCATGAAATCTTATGTTCCAGCATTTTTCCATATTTGACCTTGCTGTAAAATGGTCAAGGTCAACCCAAGGTCAACATTTTAAACAATCTTGATAGTACTCGAATACCCAATGCTACATACCAAGTTAAAAGGCCATCTGTCAATTGGTTCTGGAGAAGGAGATTTTTAAAGGTTTTTACCATATATGGGCATGGCAGCCATGTTGGTCATGTGACCTGGACCGTTTGAATTAATTTTTGTTCCGTCTAACCCTGGAGGCTCTACATGAAATTTGGTTACAATTCGCCCAGTGGTTTTTGAGGAGATTGTTTGAAATTGTCAAAATATGAGAGTTCTGTGTCAGAGGTCAAAGAATGACCTTTTGTACTTATGAATCTTCGTGTACTCATTAAGATGACTGCATACTCCAATTTTTAGGCCTTAATCTTCAAAACTTTTCAAGAAATCTTATGTTCTAGCATTTTCCCATATTTGACCTTGCCATAAATAAGGTCAGGGTCAACCCAAGGTCATCATTTGAACAATCTTAATAGTACTTGAGTACCTGATGCTACATACCAAGTTTCAAGGCCATCGGTTTACTGGTTCTGAAGAAGAAGATTTTTAAAGGTTTTCGCCATATATGGGCATGGTGGCCATGTTGGTCATGTGACCCAGACCGTATAAATAAATTTTTGTTCCCTCAACCCCTGGAGGCTCTATATGAACTTTGGTTTCAATTTGGCCACGTGGCTTTTGAGAAGATTGTTTGAAATTGTCAAAATATCAGATTTCTGGGTCAAAGGTCAAAACATGACCTTGACCTCTTGTACTCCTAAATCTTCATGTACTCATTAAGATAATTGTAGATACCAATTTTTAGCCCAAAATCTTCAACAGTTTCCAAGATATCTTATGTTTTATCATTTTGCCATATAAAAGCACAAGGAAGCAAATTTGACCTTACCGTAAAAAAGGTCAAGGTCAACCCAAGGTCATAATTTGAACAATCTTGGTAGTACTCGCACACCCAATGCTACATACCAAGTTTCAAGGCCATCGGCCTATCGGTTCTGGAGAAGAAAATTTTTTAGGTTTTTACCATATATGGGCATGGCGGCCATATTGGTCATGTGACCAGGACCGTTTGAACAACTTTTCGTTCCCCCTTCCTCTGGAGGCCACATATGAAATTTGGTTACAATTGGCCCAGTGGTTTCAGAGGAGAAGTTGTTTGAAATTGTGGACGGACGGATGGACGGACGACGGACGATGGAGCCTTACCATCCTATAAGCTCCCCCGGAGCCGCTGGCTCAGGTGAGCTAAAAACCTCAGCATCAGGTGTTAAAACCCTTCAAGTGCCAAAAAGCAGACGACAAAATTTATGTCTGCAAAAATTTCAAAATATGTTTCATCCAAGCTATATCATATTGATAATTCAAAAACAAGAGAGCAAACAGTGTAGATCTAGATGAGATGGCTCATTATGAGCCACCTCATCAGGATCTGCATTGTTTGCAAATTCTGCCATTTTCATCATGCTCTTTGGCAGTCACAATAGACCAGTATCCTCACCTTTTGTCCAGCCAGTGGTCTGTGCACAGGTTTTTCTGGTATTTCAACATCTTCCATGTTGTCTTCTAATGTAGCTGTCAATGGAGATTATTACAATGAATGTAGAATGTAGTAAATAGCGTATACTTTAAATTTTTTGGGCTTTGGAATTATTATCGATTTCTAGAAATCGCCATTAAAGTATTTGTCAGTCTGAAATATAATTTCTGTTTGGTATTAAAATATTGGAAAGACTGGAATTCATGAGCAGGCAGATACTTGAATAATAGTGAAATAAAACTCTCACAAATATTAAGCATCTTGTAGTACTATAAAATTATTGTGCTTATCTTTGCAACACAGCTTTGAACAAAATGTTTTGCAAAGTTTTGAATTTGCAAAGCTCTTGGTACTGATACAGGCTACATAAGAACTTCAAGACAGTGTTTTAATAAAAGTTTTCCCAAAAATTAAACTTTCAACTGTATTTCCAAATTTATAGATACATGTATACAAGGGACTCCTAGCGAGGTGGCTGTCATGGTAATTTTATCTGATTTTATCATATGACGTCGCGTCTGAGAGTGTAATAAAGCCATGCATTAAAAACGATAATCCACTAGTGGATTAAATATGTGATGACGTCCATTAAAACATCGTGCTTTCTAATGGCAAAATCGTGACGTTTTAGTGCAAATTTTGCTAATAAAATGTGATTTAAGTGTCATATGGTAAATAGAATATTGCATTCGTGCTCCTGTATTATTGAATTTATTAAACTTGTTTGGAAAAACCGATAAGATGCTCGGCAAAGCCTCGCATCTTATCTTTTCCCCCAACTCGTTTAATAAATTCAATAATTCATGAGCACGCATGTAAGATCCTCTATTTTCTGTCAGCTTAAGGCGTATGAACACACCTCCATGATTTAGCTGCCATTTTTACAAGCGAAAATTTTTTTACAGAGAAGTATTTGCTCATCTCACTTGGTGCTACTACTAATAGAGAACAATAAAGAGCTAAAAAATCACGGTAACAAAAATACCTTGGGAAATACTGTCCACTGACTTGCTCACAAACTTCTTTTTGCCACTCCTCTTTTTCTGCTGGGGTGGGGAACTAAGAATAGCTCCGCCCACAGAGGGTGTGGTCCTGTCTAGATGGTGCCGTCTTCTGAAGTTTCCTTCCCGCTCAATTTGTTGGCGAAGTTTGGGGGTGGGTGTTCTCCCTTTTCCGTCTCTTCCCTCTTCAGAGTAAGTGGATGGGGTGGTTAGGCTATATGTAATATAGGTAAAATATTATTATGATAATCATCATAAAAACAAGCCATCCGTAGTAGAAAGCTTATGTCAAGCTTTATGAATGTAGGTATAGAAAGTAAAGGACCTTACCCTTAAAGCGCCAAGAAAGCAAACGAAAAAATTTATGTCTGCAGAAATTTCAAACTAGAAGGTTGTCCAGGGACAACTGGTCGAGCCCCCTGTTTGCTATAGTGACCTATAAGTATGTCAAGACTAAGTAACTGCTTCACTCTGGAAAGAAGCCAAACAACATCATGCTTGCCAGCATATTCCTTCTTTTTTTCAGATTTTCACAAAAGAAAATAAGTAGAAGTGATGACCCAGACAAGCTCAATTTATGACAATTACAATATCTGACCTTCAAGAGTGACCTTGACCTTAGACCTACCCAAACATGTATGTCACTTGACACTTCCACTCATCAAGAAGAACAATTGTGCCAAATTATTTTGAAATCCATGCATAAATGTAGAAGTAATGGCTTGAACAAGCTTGATTTATGACCATTTTATCATTTGACCTTCAAGTGTGACCTTGACTTTGGATCTACCTGAACAAATATTCTAAATGGCACTTCTACTCATCAAGGAGAACAACTGCCAAATTATTTTGAAATCCAATTGTAAATCTTGAAGTTATGGCTCGGACAAGCTCAAATTATGGTCATTTTATCATTCGACCTTCAAGTGTGACCTTGACACTTCAAAGAAAACAATTGTGCCACATTATTTTGAAATCCATCCACAAATGTAGAAGTAATGGCCCGGACAAGCTCAATTTATGGCCATTTTATCATTTGACCTTCAAGTGTGACCTTGACCTTGAACCTACCTGATCAAATGTTTCAAATGGCACTTTTACTCATCAAGGAGAACAATAATGCCACATTATTTTGAAATCCATCCGTAAATGTAGAAGTTATGACTCGGACAAGCTCAATTTATGGCCATTTTATCATTTGACCTTCAAGTGTGACCTTGACCTTGGACCTACCTGATCAAATGTTCCAAATGGCACTTCTACTCATCAAGGAGAACAACTGTGCCAAATTATTTTGAAATCCATCCGTAAATGTAGAAGTTATGGCCCGGACAAATCCAGATGGACGCACGCACGCACCCATGCACTCACACACGCACGCATGCACTAACACACGGACATACACCGAACTGAAGTTGTAACAACTATGTCTCGCTCACCGCAAGCGGGCTCGACAAAAATGTTTTGTCCAAGCTATATCATATTGAGAATTCAAAGACTATAGGGCAAACAGTGTAGATCCAGATGAGGTGGCTCATTATGAGCCACCTCATCTGGATCTACACCGTTTGCAAATTCAACAATTTTTCATTTTTGGTGCTCTAAGGGTTAAATACTAGGACTGATAATTCAGATGTACACTGATTGACAGATGATCGGAATGACTAACTGACAGACTCACTGACAGACAGAAAGGACTTCTGACAGTTACAATACAAATCTAACAATTCTTTTTGATTTATTTTTCCTTTTTTTAAGATTCTGAAAATCTTCTAGGAAAGCCAGTTTTGATGTTTTTTTTTTTTTTTTAATCAATAAGTAAATCACATATATTTTACCAATATTTCAGAGATTTGTCCACAGAAGCACTCTTTCTGTAGGCTGCAAGAGTTATAGTGAAGCTTTGGGTCATCCCAAACCTGCCAGTTTTCAGATTTTCTTTATATACTGAAAAGGCTTTTTGGCACATATGCTAGAGATGATAGTAATTAATATTTCCTGAACAAAGCAGACTTTACCCGTACTTTTTTTACATAGGTGGTCTAATTTATTTTACCATGTTTTAGCTTTTTGGCAGAAGCCTTTACTTTCACTTTTGCCCCAGTTTGCCAGTCACATAACTAGAATGTGTATAATGGTTGTAATCAGAGCTCTAGATAAGAGTATGTGGTGATAATTAGGGATAATTTTTGTTATTTCTGCATAAAAACATATGTTAAGACCCCTCATCTGAAGCGTCTCAACGAGACAGTTCAGATGAGGGGTCACAACGTATGCCTTCAATGAGAAATAAAATTATCCTTCAATTATCATCAAATACCCCTCTCATCTAGAGCTCTGGTTGTAATTCAAGAACAGTTCAGCTAACTGGTACACTTACTTATCATCAACCTCCTGGTCTTCATATTTGGTCCATGCAAGCTTCCTCTGACCTGGAACTTCTTCTTCCAGGTCACGAGGAGCTCTAGGTGTGAGATCATCTTCTGTTGCCATGGTTGCTGCACTTGATACGGAATGTTCAAAGTTCTCCCTAACTTTCGGAGACCTGCAGTAATCAAAGGTAATTATTTCAATAACAGACGTCATGTGCAAGCTGAGTCAGCCTTAACCCTTAATGCGCCAAGAGGCAGACAACAAAATTTACGTCTGCAGAATTTCAAATAATGTATCGTCCAAGTTATATCATATTAAGAATTCAAAGACCAGAGGGCAAACAGTGTAGATCCAGGTGAGGTGGCTCATTATGAGCCACCTCATCTGGATCTACACTATTTGCAAATTTAACTATTTTCGTTTTTGACGCTTAAAGGGTTAAATAACTGCAACTGAATCATCTGTCTTTTAATAACGACAAATCCAGTCACAGAAAAGGGGCCTTGGATAACAAGAGCTGTCATCAGATAGCACAGCTTGCCTGAACTGGTGCTTGCCCATTACAAACACAAAGTTCTAAGAACGTGATCTTGCTCATCAAGATCAATTAAGAAGGTGATGCTTGTACCCATTAAAACTCTAAAGCAGTATCTGTCATTTGTCTAAGTATAAAGTATTTCCACGCAGGCAATGTGAAGCTATACTTAGTAAAAATAAGAACTTTACATAGCTGCATTTCATGGCTCTTTTCTCAAAATGCATTCCAGATATCATAATCAAATTTCATGAGTGCAAACTTCTTTCATTTTTTTATTCAAATCAAGTTCTTGCGTGAAAAAAATTCATCAGCTGTCATGCTTGTAAGCACTTGGAATGCACTAGGGGTTGTTTCCAAAAATATTGGATAACAATGCACCAATTATCCTAAACATTTTATAAGGATTAATATGGTAGTAACACAGGTTCAAACAGATACCTTCTGAAATAAGGAGAATTTAAGTGTCTTTCATTCATTCTGGATTTCTGGAGGAATATTATATTTTGAATGGCCCTCACCAGAAAACTTACATAATGCAATTTTTTTAATAACACATACATATACCTTCTATTCCTACGAGCACTATCACCAGATTCTAAAGACAAAGCAGACAGTGTTCTGTCACTTCTAGCAGTGGAGGCTGTTGAGGCATCCCAGAGGTCTGTCTGTCTGGCCATCAACTGTACCAGGTGTTCCCGAGAAAAGTGAGTGCCCTGGGCACGTAGCTGGTACTCCTTGGCTTTACGACGGAGTTCCAATACTTCTGCAAACCAGTTTGTGAGAGCAGAGGGTTTTTCTGTCTTCTCTTCAGGCTTTGGAAAGACAAAAATGAGTCTCATCATGTGAAAGGTAAATCAGCAGGAAATATCATCATTAATATAATCTTTGTAGTACTTGAGTCCCAGATGCTACACACCAAGTCTCAAGGCAATCAGCCCAGTGGTTCTGGAGAAAAGATTTTTGAAGTTTTTCCCATTATAAAAGTAAAAAGTATGCAAAGACCAGGAACTGAAACAATCAAAATCCAAATCCAGCCCTCAAACCATAGTTGGAAACAACTAAGATTACAAATAATCAAGATACAGAGAACATATGGTCAACCGAGTGAGCAGCTTGTTCCCAAAAGGTGGCCACTCAGCAACCCAAACCGAATAAGTCTATCGGAGATATATGTTGCCATGGCAACCAGAGTTCCAGATTGATTTGCCCTTAAACCTTATGCAATCAATCCCCCACCCCAACAATGCTATACATACAATTTGATCACGATTGGCCAACTAGTGTAGGAGATATTGGTGTTTAAAAGTGTGGACGCCGACGATGATGACGGACGATGGACCAAGGCCATACTATAAGCTCACCTTGACAGTTGAGCTAAAAATTGCCAGCAAAAAGGCCATATTCTGTCAAAATAAATTCTGGCCCCATCTAAAACCTATATGCACATCTTCAATATGTCCACAACGTGTAAGCGAAGTTTGAAAAAGATCAATGGAAAACTGTGGGAGAAGTTGCAATTGAGTACACAAACTCTATACCATAAAGTCTGATGAACAGACAGACAAACAGACAGGAGCAACAAAACAGATGAATGGATGGACAGACAGGAGCCTGATTATTGTCAGGTTTTTTTTAGAAAAAATTGGACACCTAAATAATTATTGTAATTTTCCTTTAAACCGAAGTTTGGTTTTGTGCCTAGAGATGCCTGTAAAAGGGCACACAGTGTTGGCCCTGATAAGCCCACTCCTTTAGAAGCAGTCTGATCTGGGTCTTCACTGTTTGGTCAGATCTCTTGCCAAGTACTTTAAATTTTTATGGTAAGCCACATAGAGGAAAAATTGTTTCAGTTCTAAAACTGACATGACTAAAATGAAACGAATTGTGGATCATAAAATGTGCAGTGGCTTTTAGATTTTCCATATACAGTACATTGTATGCTATTTACAGCCCTTTCAAGAATTTTTCTTATGTGAAGCTGGTTGTGAAACAAAGGTGAGCAAATCATAATCAGAATTGCTTACTCAGTGCTCCAGATAAGAAGGGGTAACAGAGAAAATTTAGGGATAATTATCATTATTTCTCCACAAAAACATATTTTGTGACCCATCATTAGAACCGTCTCGTCGAGACGGTTCTAATGAGGGGTCACAACATATGTTTTCATTGAGAAATAAGAAAAATTATCTTTGAATTATCCTCAATACCCCCTCTTATCTGGAGCTCTGTTACTGGTGATACATCCAAAGACAATCATTCACCATGCAGGATCTGTGATCAGGGAAGCTAGTCTCTAGCACCTGTAGCTATAAAAGCTGAAAACTGATGCATCCAGGGGAAAAAATAGCCATCAGAGGAGATGGCAAATCCCCCGACCGAAGACCCCCATGGGCCTTGGTAAAAAGGGTGCACTTCGAAACACATATTAGTAATATATTGTCATTCTTTTATGCTTCTGATTGACATTAACTGTTAACAGATGCATGATTATCTAACACTCAGACTAAAACAGTATGCTTGACTGCTAAAAAGAGGTAATATCTCAAACAGCCACCATATACACAAATGTATAGCATACGATACATTCAACTTTCAAAATGTGTGAATAGCTTCTAAACTACAAGCCCTACAAACCTAATTTTGAGCTCTCTAGTAAGTGAATTTGGACAAAGAATCCAAATCTGGAAAAAAAAAATTTTTTTTTGTGGGGGGGGGGGGGAGGGGGGGGAGGGAGGGGGCACGGGAATGTGGAGGGGTAAGTTAGGAACACTGATAAGATATCACAGCATGATCATCAATATTCTAAAAGGTTCAGGCTTATTCAAATTCTGGAGCTGGCAACGGTTATACAGTTATGGAGCAGAGACTCAAACAGCAGCTCAAACTACCAAAGGGAAATAATTCACTAGGTCTAAAAGCAAGAGTTGTCATTCAAGTATGAGACAAATTACATGACCTGTTCTGCATAATTGTGAAGTATCATGAAAATATTTCAAAAGGTATTCAAGCTATGGAGCGGACACTTAAAATCATCAAAGGGAAATAACTCCAAAAGTAAGAAAGCAAGAGTTGTCATTCTTGTTCGCGACACATCATCATGACCTGTTCTACATATCTGTGAAGCATCATGAAAATATTCCAAAAGGTATTCAAGTTATAGAGCGGACACGAAATCACACCTAAAACCATCAAGGGTAATAACTCAAAAAGTAAGAAAGCAGGAGTTGTCTTTCTTGTTAGCGACACATCGTCATGACCTGTTCTACATATCTGTGAAGTATCATGAAAATATTTCAAAAGGTATATGAGTTATAGAGCGGACATGAAATCATACCTAAAATGATCAAGGGGAAATAACTCCAAAAGTAAGAAAGCAAGAGTTGTCATTCTTGTTCGCAACACACCGTCATGACCTGTTCTACATATCTGTGAAATATCATGAGAATATTCCAAAGGGTATTCTAGTTATAGAGCGGACACGAATCTGCCAAAAAATCACACCTAAAACTATCAAGGGGAAATAACTCAAAAAGTAAGAAAGCAAGAGTTGTCATTCTTGTTCGCGACACATCGTCATGACCTGTTCTACATTTCTGTGAAGTATCATGAAAATATTCCAAAGGGTATTCAAGTTACAGAGCGGACACGAATCTGCCAAAAAATCACCAAAGGGGAGATAATTCAAAAAGTACAATAGCAAGAGTTACCATTCTTGTACGCGACACATCGTCATGACCTGTTCTACATAACTGTGAAGTATCATGAAAAGATTCCAAAGGGTATTCAAGATATAGAGCGGACAAGAAAGTGTTTACGGACGGACGGACGGACAGACGGACGGACGGACGGACGGACGCCAGGCTCATCGCTATATCCCCCGAACCTTTCGGTCGGGGGATAAAAAGTACCTTACCTTCCATAAGCAGAATTTAAATTAAGCATTTGTGCACCAGCAATGGAAGGAGAATTTAAATTAAGCATTTGTGCACCAGCAATGGAAGGAGAATTTAAATTAAGCATTTGTGCACCAGCAATGGAAGGAGAATTTAAATTAAGCATTTGTGCACCAGCAATGGAAGGAGAATTTAAATTAAGCATTTGTGCACCAGCAGAGGCAAAAACCCATAGTGGTGAGAGACCGTCGGGAACACAATTATGCATGTGCAAATTCTTACAATGCACAATTTACAGTTTTACTTTTTCTCCTTTTTCATTCACTGTGTATTTTATGTTTCATTTGTGAAATTTTTCTCTATGAATAAACTTGAAAATATGTATACTTATGTAACAGCCTGAACAAAGTTCACTGCTGTTTTCCTCAAGGATTAGGAAATGCATGAATAACGATGATTAACTTGTGTTATAACCTTTTTGTCAATGTGTCAATGACCCCATTTTTACATAATAGACTTATCCAAATTCAAAAATGGAATGGTCTACTTAATAATTACAGGTAAAATGATATCTTGAAGGATTAAAGAAATTATGTGAATACCCCTTTTTTTTAATAATGGAGACGTTCAATTTTAAAGATAGAAGAATCCATCTCATAGATTTAGGGTGATCATAACATTACCTGAATTCTTTTTAAATAATGGATTCACCCAAGTTCAGTGATGGAACAGTCTATTTCAAATATAAAGGGGATAAATAAAGTACATGCTTACATGGAAGAGTCTATTTCTGATATTTAGGGGTGAAAGTTTCAATATCATTGTTACCCCTTTCCTTGACAATGGACTATTCCAATTAATATTGGACAGTTCACTTCAGATATTAAGGGGTGAAAGTTTACTTCCAAGCATTACAACATTAATGTCATTACCCCTTTTTAAATAATAGACTTGTCCATGGTCAATAACGGGATAGTCTATTCCAGATGAAAACAGATTAAAAGGGACCAAGCCTGGTAAAGGTGATTCCTTATAACAGTAAATCTATAGACATACAGGTACCATACAAATTCTAATCATTAGGACAGAATGGTCAGAGCAAACAGTGCAAACCCAGATCAGACTGCTCCTGAAGGAGGTCTGTTTGCCATTCATATGCATCTTTGGGATGCTTTACTGCAACTGAAAAGTGCACACTGTTTAATTTTTAGGACAATTATAGTAATTATTTTAAGTGTCACAAGTTTTTGAAATTATATGATCATTGTGACTCACTATGTCAATTATGATAGGCTTAACCCTAAAGTTTGCTGGTTGTTTCGGGTTTAATGGCCCTTTGAGACAGTATTTCAGTTTATATCGGGCTGTCTCCCAGAGAGGGGGAGAAAGAAAAGAGAAACGATAGACGAAAGAAAAATATCCAAACAACCCCCATCCACACCTACTGCAAGCACAGTAGGCCCTTCCCCTACTTTTATCATAATAAGTAGGACTTAACCCTAAAGTGCCAAAAACAAAAAGACCCTGATGACCCTAAATATTCTGACAAACAGGTCTGAGCAATCATTGTAGATGCAGATCAAACTGCTCCTTTAATGCTTGCTTTTCACTAAGCATCATTTTGATGCATTAACATGCGTAAAATCAACTTTCTAAGAATGTTCTAACAATAATTGTCTGACTTTCGGTTGTCCGAAATTTTAGGGTCATTGTGGTAGCTGAATTTGCAAGCAGTGTAGATCAAGATGAGGTGGCTCATCTGAGACTGCACTATTTTCTCTCTGATCTTTAGACTGTCAATATGTTAATGCTTGTGCATAATTTTTTTGAAATTTTGCAGATATACATTTTGCTGTCTGCTTTTCTGGCACTTAATTCAAATCTGGAAGAGTTATTTTTGGATGGATGGATGAATTGCAGCTTTACATCCTTCTTAACAGAATTTCAGTCATATAAGGACAATGGCAGGTAAAAATAAAAGGCTTTGTGCAATGGAACCCTGTTTTATGATTGAAAAGATTTTCACTTCTATAGAGTGAATCTAATCAGGGGCCACTAGATCAGCAAGCCAGCAATCAACCCAGTGAACTACTGGGGCTCCTCATAAATGTGCAATGGTTTTCAGAAGCGTAGTTGTGCATGTACAGGAGCCCCAGTATATAGCTCAGTAAATTAAGCGCTGGCCTGCTGATCTAGCGGTCCTGAGTTCGATTCCCAGAGGGGGAAATCTTTTCGATGCTTAATAGGTTTCTATTGCACACAGCCTTTCATTGTCACCCTCCAATCATTCTGATATGACTGAGATATAAGGACAATAGCAGGTAAAAATGAAAGGCTGTGAACAATGGAACCCCATTTTATGATTGACAAGATTTCCACCTCTCTAGCGGGAATCTAATCAGGGGCCACTAGATCAGCAAGCCAGCACTCAACCCAGTGAACTTCTGGGGCTCCTCATAAATGTGCAATGGTTTTCAGAAACGTATAGTTATGCATGTACAGAAGCCCCGGTAGCTCAGCAAATTAAGTGCTGGCCTGTTGATCTAGCCAGAGGGGGAAATCTTTTCAGTGGTACATTGGCACACTCCCATTGTCCTGATATGACTGAGACACTGTTACAAAGGATGTAAAATCTTAAGTCATCTGTCATCCATCCATCTATTATGCATGACCACCAACAGTATTGGCGAAAAATATGTGCGAAAATCCTTACAAAACACCATTTACTGTTTTAACAGCTTGAACAAAGTTCACTGCCTTTTTTTCTCTGAAAGGATTAGGAAATGCCTGGACAATAGAGATTAATTTGTGTTATCATGCTGATTTGTCAATGTACTTTTTCATAAATAATGGACTTAACCACATTCAAAATGGAAGGGTCTATTTTATATTTAGGGGTGAAATGTTATCTTGAAGAAATGCTGATTTTACCTCTATTACAAGAATGGACCTGTCTAACTTTAAAGATGGAATAGTCCATCTTAAATATTTAGGGGTGAAAGCAATCATAGCATTACCCCTACTCTTTGTAAATAATGGATTCGCCCAAAATTCAGTGATGGAACAGTCCATTTCATATATAAAAAGGGTGAAAAAAAAGCATTTGCCAACACACTATGGACGGACGCTCGGCGCCCCGTTACTGCGGCTATGGATTCTTTCCGCAGAGGTGCGGGGGTAACGTCGATATGAGAATTGAAACATGATGATGATTTGCCAACACAGAAGAATCTTAGTTTAAGCATATTTTATTGCTATAAGTGACAAGCAATGGGGTTGGGCCACAAGTTCTCACAACATTAGTTACGGCCCACCCCCTACATCATACATTAACAGATATAAATAAGCATAATAATGACAGCAAGCGAACATATTCATAACATAACTATAAACAGTATCAAATAAGATAAAATTTCCTTTTAAAAGGAAGGCTTGTCCAGCTAAGCCAGTGAAATGTTCATCAGTTGTTTATTCAAGTAAACCCAGTTGTTAGTGCACTTTCTGCTGCTAATTTTTATTTAGCAAAGTAAAATTTCTTAAAGTCTCAAAAGTCCTATCAGCGGTAAAAACGCCTAAACTCAAATCATTGTAAAAAGCGGTTCAACCTTCACGTTTGGTAATAAATTGTGAGTTGGTGTGCATATATTGAGTCATATAACTGGCAAAAAGTAGAGAAAACAAGTTTTTGAAAAATAACAAAACGCTCCACAAGATACAATTTCCTGTTCTGGTTTCCCGTTTAGCCATGCTATATAAACATAGGCGAGATAGTGATTGGGACTCTACGCGTGTACATTGTATTTTTACCATTTCATGAAATCGAAAGTAGGTCATTTTAGTTGCCAACTAAAATGACCCAGATAAGTTTTCAAACCGATTTTAAGTGAAACTCAAGGATGTTTTATTTTTTAAAAGCTACATAATCACGGTCATTTACAATTACGAAACTGTAGAGAGAAGCTTGCAGCGATACCTCTTGATAAAAATTTTCATGCTGATAGAGCAATGGAGCCTTTAACTTCTTGAATGGTGGCATTATCTACAGGTGTGAGGTAAAAACAAGTGTAGACTTTATTTGAAAAAAACAGATTGAGGAAATATGTAAACACGCACACACGGGCCGTGTTACGCAATCGGTAGGGCACTTGACTCAGAGGCCCTGGGTTCGAAACCCGGTCTTAGTACTGGTTAACCGCTTAGGAGGTCTAAGCCTGCCCAGGAATAGTGTGGTTAGGTTAACTGACCGTCTCGAATTGACCATTGCTGTTTACCGTGGACGTTAAGCGACAAATCACACAAACACATACACACACACGTACGCACGCACGCACGCGCACAGATAGAGAGAGAGAGAGAAAGAGAGAGAGAGACTTTTCCAATGTTTAAGCCGTTAGGCATGTCTCAAGGAAAATTACTATATGGACCTATTTCAAGTCTGTTCTATATGGCTGCTAAGTCACATTTAGTTTGAGTCAATATTTTAGGAAAGACTGTTTCAAACCTGTGTCTGTGGAATCTTGGCACATCGATCTGAACTTGGCATCAAAAAAAAAGACAACAAATATATATTCACTGAACTATCTTTTTGGTTTTAGTAGCATCAGTGACAGTGACTAGAAGGAAATTTTGACACTCTGAGAAGAAAATGCATGCTACTATTGGTTGAGATAATGACTTACTTGCTTTACAACATTTGGGAACAACAAAGCACGGAACCCATTGCGTTCATACTCCCATGAACTTCCGAAAAATGAAATTTATCTCTTACATTTATACTATGTTTTCACATCAATTTTGGTACTTATTTGTGAAGTTCTGGCTAATTTTACGCCAAGGAAAGGACGAAGAATAGCTATTTACCAACGTGTTTGGTAATGACGTTCAACAGCCGTCACTATGACATGACGTATATCAAACGTTACGTCGGCCAATCAACTTATCGAATAATCCGTGACGTCGAATAATCCGTGACGTCGCTTAAGCGTAACATTGCATGACTGCGTGTTGTTCATGGATGTATGTACATCGTCAGCCCAGTAAAGGTTCATCTAAGGAAATCGTCGACAAGTGTAAATATTTCTCTGTACATTTGTATAGGTGAAATTAAAAGGCAACATTAGAGAGTGTTACAAGAAAACATTGATGCAATGCATCAATACGCCGTGAAAGTCAGTCACATTTAGCTTCTGCGACCAGTAGGCCTAACTGTGCACATATACAGGAATCTCAACACTAGCAAAGGTAGCCTAATATAGAGTTATGCGGTGTTGTGAAGCTGATTATAGTTTATTGGCTTTCTGCTACTATTGTATACGTCATAAGCATTTGGGCAGGTTCTTGACAAACATGCATCATAATGATGGATTTCTGATCTGCTCGGATTTATTTTCTATTCAGATAATATTTTAGTTTCGCCTGCTACTAGCAGAAACTAGGTAGATCTACATGTGTATTACTTTACTGTTCCTGTGTCTGCGGCATTATCACCGTCGGTGCCGGTGTCGTATACTTAACGTTTTTTGGTTGAGTGGTTTTTGTGACAATGCGCAAACAGGCGAGAGATAGCATGTCCTTATGTAATATTGGAAATAGACTTCAACTCTAGATAGGTTTCATCATATTTTACTCCATGTAACATGGTTATTTTTTGCCCATAAAGTAATGTAGATTGTTGATGCAGTAATTCTGCATATGTTGAACTTCAGTTCAGTTCAGTTCAGTTTCCTAGGGCTGGTTCAGCCACTAGGAACACGTTGATAGGAAAATAGAACTGAATTTAATCCAATTTTTTTAATTTTATTTATTTATTTTTTATTAGTGAAAGGTCAATATACAGTAATACGTCATGCTTTCAAAAATATATACATTCTGCTGGCTATCACTCTGACATGTAATTATTTACGTTCAAATTTGTATATTTATTATGTTGTTTAAAATGATCTTTACCTTTAAGAAACTAGTCTACTGCGCACTGCTACTGCGTGATACAAAATTAACGAAGACTTGTTGCAAATTATATAAGTATTACCTCCCTTGAATTATGCCATAAGCGATTCCACAAAGGTACCTATCAGACTGCATTTTGCGCAGTCTGATCATTACCATGTGGGCGATCCTATACATTTTCTGTTGTCGGACGGGGATAAAAAAAATGCACTGAGGCAAAGTAGCAGGCGAAAATTGTATGTATTTTATGACGTACGCGAAGGTACAAAAAATCGTCCGGCATATACTAAAATATAGAGTGGAGTCAACCTTTGGAGTGGAGCCTTGGAGTGGAGTGGTTTTTTTGTTTTTTTTTTTATTTTCAAACTGCCAAGACTTAATGCTGCTGACTCGGATAAATATACAGTATGACCATAATGTTTAATTATTGTTCCCCAAAGTATACTTGGCTTGGCCTAGCTTGATTCATAGTATTATGCTTTCAAGCAAGCTATTATGTTATTTCACATAATCTGGCTAGTCTAGGAGAGAAATTAGAACATGCCCCTTTGCATTTTGCAACTGGTCATTGCCCGAAAATGGTGAGGCATGGTTTCTTGTCCAGAATACTCCAAAATACCATTCCAAAAAAACCACGCCACTCCATAGGTTGACCCCACTCCATATTTTAGTATATGCCAACTCTCCTGGTATTTTCCGAATGAGCGTGACGTCATTTCTTCCGAAAATAACTCGGTATCACTAAACGACATGAATACTGGCTTGTGGCCGAAACCACAAGCCAAAAACAAGTCGCCCAAGGGCAACGATCGCTCACCTGCCAGTATATGCATGCTCAAATTACTCCATATGAAATTTCGCTTCAATCAGACCAGTGGTTTCAGAGGAGTAGATGTTTTGAAAATCTTGATGACGGACAGACCGACAAAATGACCTTGACCTTTCAGTGACATAATATCTTCATCTGGTCATTTAGTTGACCATATATACCATGTATTGTACCGAAGACTTAAATAGTTTCTGAGAAATCCACTGTATAACCGTTTTCCCATATAAAAGCCTAACATACCAAAGTTGACCATGTCGTCAATTAATTCAAGGTCAACACATGGTCATCATTTGTATAAACTATGATGGGCCAGCATGCCCAATGCTACATACCAAGTTTCAAGGTCATAGGCCTTTTGGTTCTAGAGAAGAAGATTTTCGAAGGGTTTTTACCATATATGGGCATGGTGGCCATCTTGGTCATGTGACCCAGACCCCGGGTATAAACTTTCGTTCCCCCAACCCACTGAGACTCCATATGAAATTTGGCTTCAATCGGCCCAGTGGTTTCAGAGGAGAAGATGTTTGAAAATTTTGACGACGGATGGTCCGACGGAATGACCTTGACCTTTAGTGACATAATATCTTCATCTGGTCATTTAGTCGACCATGTATACCAAATATTGTACCTAATACTTAAATAGTTTCTGAGAAATCCACTGTTTGAGCGTTTTCCCATATAAAAGCCTAACGTACCAAAGCTGACCATCCCGTAAATTAGGTCAAGGTCATGATTTGTATAAAATATGATGGGCCTGCATGCCCGATGCTACACACCAAGTTTCAAGGTCATAGGCCTTTTGGTTCTGGAGAACAAGATTTTTGAAGGGTTTTTACCAAATATGGGCATGGCGGCCATCTTGGTCATGTGACCTGGATCAAATATATAAACTTTCGTTCCCCCATCCCACTGAGACTCCATATGAAATTTGGCTTCAATCGGCCCAGTGGTTTCAGAGGAGAAGATGTTTGAAAATCTTGACGACGGATGGTCCGACGGAATGACCTTGACCTTTAGTGACATAATATCTTCATCTGGTCATTTAGTCGACCATATATACCAAGTATTGTACCTTAGACTTAAATAGTTTCTGAGAAATCCACTGTTTAAGAGTTTTCCAATATAAAAGCCTAACGTACCAAAGTTGACCATGCCATAAATTAGGTCAAGGTCAACGCAAGGTCATGATTTGTATAAAATATGATGGGCCCGCATGCCCGATGCTACACACCAAGTTTCAAGGTCATAGGCCTTTTGGTTCTGG
This sequence comes from Ctena decussata, assembly GCA_963989385.1. NCBI lineage: Eukaryota > Metazoa > Mollusca > Bivalvia > Lucinida > Lucinidae > Ctena > Ctena decussata. The sequence goes on along the minus strand of CAXDIV010000158.1, from coordinate 37,601 downwards.
AGAACAAGATTTTTGAAGGGTTTTTACCAAATATGGGCATGGCGGCCATCTTGGTCATGTGACCTGGACCAAATATATAAACTTTCGTTCCCCCATCCCACTGAGACTCCATATGAAATTTGGCTTCAATCGGCCCAGTGGTTTCAGAGGAGAAGATGTTTGAAAATCTTGACGACGGATGGTCCGACGGAATGACCTTGACCTTTAGTGACATAATATCTTCATCTGGTCATTTAGTCAACCATGTATACCAAGTATTGTACCTTAGACTTAAATAGTTTCTGAGAAATCCACCGTTTAAGCGTTTTCCCATATAAAAGCCTAACGTACCAAACTTGACCATGTCATAAATTAGGTCAAGGTCATCACAAGGTCATGATTTATATAAATTATGATGGGCCCGCATGCCCGATGCTACATACCAAGTTTCAAGGTCATAGGCCTTTTGGTTCTGGAGAAGAAGATTTTTGAAGGGTTTTTACCATATATGGGCGTGGCGGCCATCTTGGTCATGTGACCTGGACCAAATATATAAACTTTCGTTCCCCCATCCTGTTAAGGCTCCATATGAAATTTGGCTTCAATCCACCCAGTGGTTTCGGAGAAGAAGATGTTTAAAATTGTGGACGCCGACGCCGACGACGACGGACGACGGACCAAGTCTATACTATAAGCTCACCTTGACAGGTGAGCTAAAAAAAACCTAGCTATACAAAGGAGTCTTGTCAGGTGATTCGGGCCAAATCTTGGTGGGAATTGAAAACGATGGTGGCAAAATGTATACATATACATGTATGCATATACCAGCCGACTATATATATATAGCTGTAACTAGTCTAAAACCGCTTTGAAGACTTAATAAAATTATGGGAAGAATCTTGGATGAATGCTTCTCTTCAAAACTCATCATTACCCCTTTCCTCAATAATGAACTTATCCTTTTCAAAAGACTGGAAGAGTCCATTTTGGATAGGGGTGAAAATTTTACTACAATAATTATAACAGTCATGTCATTACCCTTTTCTAAATAATAGACTTGTCCATGTTCAATAATGGAATAGTCTATTTCAGATGAGAAGGGGTGAAAGAATTGACCAACCCCAGACCAATTAATAATTTTACCAGGTGATTCCTTCTCACAGTAAAACTCACCACAGGCAACAATAGAAGAACAGGTGCCCCCATAAAAATTCTAACCATTGGGACAGATTGGTCTGAGTAAATGTTGTAGACCCAGATCGGAGCAGTCTGTTCAGTGTCTGCACTGTTTGCCATTCCATCTGCATCTTTTAAACACATTACTGGGGAGAACCATAACTAATGTTGAAAGAGCTTGTGGTCTGACCCAACTGCTTGACATATTAAGAGGCAATACTAACACATTACTGCATTGAAAAAACTAACTTTTCAATATATAAGACAGTTATGGCAATTATTTTAGATGTCCTGATTTTTTTAGTGAAATCTTATACTCAGACAAGCTCACTATGTCTCAGTATGTTTGGTAAGGTATTCAAAGCTGGAAGAGTCAATTTTTAGACAGGGAGGGATGGATGGTTGGTTGACTGCAACTTAACATTTGGACTTCACTGGGATGCCAGAAATCCACCGAGCTACTGCAGCTCCAGCTTATCTTAAACAGGTCGCCCCATGGGCAATGATCGTTCACCTGAGTTCCAGCATGCATTGTGCCCATGACAAGGTCAAATATGGGCTTTTTAAGTGCTCAAGGGTAAATTGTATCATATGGCCAAATTTCAAACAGGTCTGAGGTTTAATTCCTGTCCTGATTATTGACAAGTATGATAAAGTTTCTATGAAAAATGAATGACAATTTTTGATGAATATTTTTTTCATTTTAAGTTATATAGCTCTATATAAACAAATGATGCCCTGGGGTGTGGCCAGTTTGGACCCCATGGGCTTGATTGGTATGACTTATGTAGAGGACCACTAAACATGGCTAAATTACTAAATATATACTTAGCAAAAATAAAAACTTGACAGTCACAATTTTTCATCCTACGGTAGTCGGGGAAAAGTGAGAGATAAAAAATCTTTTAATTTAAGAAAAATAGTCATTTGGTGATACCATAGTCACATAAATTTCAAGGTTCTTTAGATACAGCAATATTGAGGCTATTGTAAACGTCACAAGGGTAATTTTCTGTTTTCTGTGCTGAAAACCAAACAATCACCGAATCTAAAATTGTTAAAGTCTGCTAAAATGATAAAAATTCAGTTGCAAATGCCTTTCCATTATTTAATCAAGTCTGTATGGACTTATAAGCTAAGTTTATGGCAATGCACTGTTGACTAGGAGGCCGTGAGGACCAGACGAAAAACATCAGTCCATGCCATTATGAAGTCGGAAAGTCAGTTTCAATGGAATTCCCATTACACTTTAAAGTCTTTATGGCAGTTTAAGAAATGGATTTCAAATAAATTTAGTGATGAAAAAATTTAGTTTGCAAGGCAATCATACAAATTTCGAAGAAAATAATAAGCAAGAGCTCCGCTGAGCGGGGCAATATACGCACGTTGGGGCTTAAAGTTGGAAAGAAAAGCAAGAGATGACAGAACTTTGTCAGTAGCTTAAATCTTCAATAATAAGGCAGATATAAAACTACAAAACAAACAAAGCTATTATGAAATTCAAAGACAAAAATTACAAAGGGGCATAATTCCGTCAGAACTGAAGGTACGGTTATGGTTCTTTTTCTCTGCATATCGTGATATTTGTACGAACTTTCATGAAGAAATCTTAAACGGTTTTCAAGATATGGAGATATGCAAAGCTAATATGAAATTACTATAATGAAATAACAAAGGTGCATAATTCTGTCAAAACTGAAAGTAGGGTTATGGTTCTTTTTCTCTGCCCATTGTCTGATGGTGCTTGATATTTATACAAACTTTCAAGAAGAATTCTTAAACGGTTTTCGAGATATGGAGCGGACACAAAGCTGATATGAAATGACTATCTGAAAAATACAAAGGGACCTAATTCCGTCAGAACTGAAAATAGGGTTATGGCTCTTTTTCTCTGCACATTGTCTGATAGTGTTTTATATTTCTACAAACTTTCATGAAAAAATCTTAAACGGTTTTAGAGATTTGGAGCGGACACAAAGCTTATATGAAATTACTGTATGGAAAATACAAAGGGACATAATTCTGTCAAAACTGAAGGTAGGGTTATGTTTCTTTTTCTCTGCACATCGTCTGACGATGCTTTATATTTGTACAAACTTTCATGAAAAAATCTTAAACGGTTTTTGAGATATGGAGCGGACACGAAATGTTACCACTGACCTTTGACCTCTAAGTGTGACCTTGACCTTTGGCGGACATCGTTGAAATATGAGTTCTGCACATCGTCTCGATAAGGCAAACATTTGACCCAAGTTTAAAAAAAATCTTTCAAGGGGTTAAAGAGATATGGAGCGGACATGAAAAGTTAACGGACCGACAGACGGACGAACGGACGGACGGAAGCCACGACATAATACAACCCGTCTTCGACGGGCGTATAAAAAGACACACTGGTATATGAAATATTGCGTCTTAAAAATCTCTATATGTTTGATTCAAAGGGAGATAATCTGAAAGTTTTGAATCTTTAAACGTTATTACCAGGTTGTGATTACAATTTACATAAGGGTTTAGAGTGTTTTCTGTGCGTACTGGAACTATTGCTTATTGCGTGCAAAAAACTTTCTGCTGCCATGCGCAAATTAAAGTTCTGATCTGAACTATTAGAATAGGAATAAGTTAGATAACCCCAGACAGGACAAAAATATACCAATAATTTTTCATGATTTAAGTAATCAGACGTATGTCCAATTCGAAAATGACCAAATATACAGAACATATTAGCTAGGCTGGTCGGAATTAAGAAATAAAAACCGTCAAGTTTTTATTTTTGTTCAGTATATAAGCTCTGGGCCTCATGGTTTCAGAGAAAATTTTTTAAGGGTTTTTAGCTATATAGCTCTTTATAAAAAAATGAACCCCTGGGGTGTGGCCAGTTTGGACCCTAGGGGCATGATTGGCAGGATTTATGTAGAGGACCACTTAACAATACTACATATTAAATATATAAGCTCTCCCCTTCATGATTTCAGGGAAGAAGCTTTTTGAAAGTTCTTTAGCTATACAGATCTATATAAACAAATGACACCCTGGGGTGTGGCCAGTTTGGACCCCAAGGGCACGATTGGAAGGATTTATGTACAGGACCACTAAATATTGTTACTAACTAAATATATAAGCTCAGGACCACATAGTTTTAGAGAAAAAGATTTTGAAGGTTCTTAAGCTATATAGCTCTATATATAAACAAATGATCCCCTGGGGTGTGGCCAGTTTGGTCCCCAGAAGCATGATTATCAGGATTTATGTATAGTACAGGACCACTTAACATTGCCACATACTAAATATGAGCCGCGACATGAGAAAACCAACAATGTGGTTGTGCGCCGAGCGCAGACTCAGATCAGCCTGCAGGTCTGCCCAGATTGATCTGACTCTTTGTTAAGTGCTCACATAGTAGCTAAGGCCCTAAGCTACCTCCATGCGGACAGCAAAGGCTCTAATCAGAATGGCGGATGCCCAGGCTGATCTGAGTCTGCGCTGGGCGCACAACCACATTGTTGGTTTTGTCGTGTCTCAGCTCATATATGAGTCATTGTCAAATTTCGTCAAAATCTGCCTGGAGGTGAAAATAAAAAAATGATAAAGAGAAAATGCAAACTTTATTTTAGGAAAGAAACAGTCTATCATTGGGGATATTGGAACAAGCAACAGTGCACCTTAACAGTGGAGCAATTTGTCTTTATAATGGTTCAAGCAAGACATACCAACCTAAAAATGTCAGTACCGTAGCAGATTTTAGATCATTTTCATTTTAGAAAATAAAAATGCTAATGATTTTATTTATTGAGTAATCAATTAAACTGCTTAGTTTGTATTATGTTTGCACCGTAAAAAATTAAAAATATAATACATCAAATGAAAATCAACCGTAACGCTCGGATTTTCTGTCAATATTAACTTTTCATATGCTGATACTTCCCTTTAGTTATTAAATACGACTCTCTGTTGAAAATCTTTGGCATTCAGATGATGAACCCCTTCCATTTAGTCAGCATAACAGTGCTTAGCAACATGACTATTTACTAAATATATGCTTTTCTAAAAAAATGCCACTGTTATGGTATGGACATCAATGTTACAGTCAGGACAGAAATTGTTATGGTATGGACAGTTTTAGAATTTACACCACTAGAAGTGATATCTAAAGTCACAGATGAAAACAAAACTTGTCCATAGCACACAGTGTATGTCCATTTGACACCTACACACAAAGAAGGCACTTTGAAGTGCATAACCTAATGTAGCAGTGGTTCGATTTCAGATACTGTTACGGTCATGACCAAAACTGTTATGGTATAGACAGTTTTAGAATTTATACTGTAAGAAATGATTTTCAAAGGCATTTATGGAAAGAAAAACATCACAAAAATATACAATATGTGCCCAGTTGACATCTCCACATGAAAAAAAGGGTTCTTTGAAGTGCATAATCTAAAGAAACTGGGTGGATTTCATACATTGTTACGGTCATGATAGAAATTTGTTATGGTACTGACAATTTTGAAATTTCATGCTTAAAAATGTATTTTAAAGGCATTGATGAAGACAGAATCTGAACATATTATAATTTTATACCTATTTCAGGAAAATAGTGTCCTTGCAATACCTAAGCTAATGTTGCATTGAACTACCTTTATGATTTTATACATTGTTACGGTACTGAAATATTGTTATGGTTATGACATTACATTACATTCTTACTGGCAAAACATGTCCTCCATTTAAAGCTGAACCTTTACCTCAAAGATTCCAAAGATGAGTTAAAACAAAAACTAAAAAAAGTTAGACATGACAAGCAACAAAAGAAAAAGCTGAAATTTAGAATTATCAGAAATACGGTAGGAATTGTCTCTCAGTGATTCCACTGGCATGATTATGATTCTGCACTGTAACTGCAGCTATCTTAATCTCTTTAATTTAAATCATCTATAATGGATTCCCACACCCCTTCCTCTCCTTTATTATGTGAATTTGAGCCTGGTATTATTGTCGGTTCACGTATACCGGGGTAATAGCAAGAATATTTTTGTGGTCATACCAACATCTGTCAATGAGCTTTTTAGGCCAGTAGAAATAATTGGAAACTTGGCAGCCTATATGTCATGCATGCACCTCACATACACATCATATTCACCGCAGCATCTCCATTACTATCCTAGGATATGCATGTCATCTATATCTAACAACTACATATTGTCGGATACAGTGAATGGGTGGGATACTGTAGTTTTCAGCGGGTTATTCAACATCTTATGGTTATCTGCAGTCTCCAGTGTGCTTATTTCCAGTTCCTTTCTAGATTCTATTTCTTTGCTACCCTCTGCATCTATCAAGCTACCCTCTGTGCTCTTCTTGCTATGCTGAGATCCATTTTACTACCCTCTGAGTCCATCTTGCTATCCTCTGTGTCCCTCTTGATATCCTCTGTGTCCATCTTGTTACCTGAGAGCATCCTGCTACCCCTGGTGTCCGGTGTCAGGCGTGCTACTCTGCATATCTATTTCACCAGACTCAAACTTTCTACCATCTGAATCCTTATTACTACCCTCTGTTTATCTGCTGGCTACCCTCGTGTCTATCTTTGAACCTTTTGGCTTGCTACTCTATGTATCCATCTTGCACCACCCATGTCTATCTCGGTAGACTTTGTGTCCATCTTGCTTTTCTCTGTGTCCATCTTGCTACCCTCGGATACCATCCTTCTACACCTGGTGTTGGATTGGCAACCAAGTATGTCTATCTTGCCATCCTCTGGCTTGCTACCATCTGAATCCATATCACTACCCCCTGAGTCTATCACTTATGCTAGCCTCTGTGTCTGCTAGCTACCCCCTGTGTCCTCTGTCAAGTCCACAATTTCCACCTTAATGTTCTTTTCCAAATTGAGAAGTTAGTATTGGGATATACTCATTTTCATCATCTACAGGTAAGCACGGCACAAAATAATTTGGTTGCCTATGTTCACATACCAAATCACTGTCTCGTGTCATGGTCCAAATAATATATACTGGGCTCTGGGTTCTACTTCCCTATCGTGGCACAACAAGTGGATTGAGATCTCTGTGTATTTTTGTTCTACTTCTCTGAGGTTAATAAAATAGCCACTATAAAGACACTGTCTTGAAAGGGCATGGATGTGCCACATCCAATGACACTAGGCATAAATGGATTATGGTAAGACTATTAGGAGGAGACCAGGTATTGCACTGCCTTATATTCTGTCCTTACCATAACAGAGTAATAATGTTCAGTAAACAAGGAACTATTATTAATACAATTAAAAAAATTGGTAAAATGTAATTCCCTTCCTGAATAAATGTTCTATACATGTGCAAAAAAAAAACATTTAAAAACATGCAAAATAGACAAACCTGTTGCTGTTAGTTTTAACATAACAATTTTGGTCTATACCGTAACAGTTTAACAATTTAGAATGAACAAGCGTCACACATTAAGTTACTTTTCCTATATACATGATTAACAATGTGTTGAATGTAAGTCCATCTTTGAATGAATGCGTTATGTGCAAAAACCATTTACAAAACTGTAAAAAAGGAAGAAAAAAAGAAGAAAACTGGTGCAATCATTTTTACCGTAACAAATTTGGTCCATACCATAACATTGTAAGAATATAGAGGCATTAAGTTACTTATACATACATACAAGATTAATAAAAGGTTAGAAAGTCTGACTGTCTTTAACTGGATATTTTATGTGCACTTATCATTTAATAATGTATTAAAAAAAGGCAAAAAGGGTGCTATTGTCTTAACTGTAACACATTTGGTCCATACCATAACAGTTTGAGTTGTTATGGTAAAGACTGTGACGGTAAAGAATTACTCTTGATTAAATCCAAATTAATTAAATGATTACTCCCACACTGGTGAAAACACATGCTGCTTCATTTTTAGAACTTAATATCACATTTCTGGCCAGAAAGGCATTTTTCTGCTTTTGATTTTACATACATTTTATCCTGTTACAGTTAAGACCCAATAAACAAGTAGCCCAAAGGGCAACAATTGCTCACCTGAGAGACATTGTAAACCTATAGGGATATTCAAGATGCTCAAGGGCAGCTAACTCCACAGTCAGTGGTCCAATCAGGCTGAAAATTAAACTCATCCAAAACATTATGTATGCCCTCATTTAATATATGCAAGTTTAAAAAGTATCCGATCAAGAGCACAATAGACAGAGCTGTCAAGGGCAGCTAACTTCGTAGTGGTTGGCCTGATTTGGCCAAAATTTGAACTTCTTTAAGATATTATGCATTTCCTCATTACCTGCAAGTTTGAAAAGGATCGGATCAGTAGAAACCAAGAAAAAGTGGCGACATTGATTTTTCGGATGCTCATGGCAGGTACTCCATAGTCAGTGGTGGGATCTTAGGCCGAAATGCTAACTAATCCAAGCTTTTATGCATATCCTCATTACCTGCAAGTATGAAGAGGATCCAATGAAAAATGAAAATGTGATGACATTGTTTTCTCCATTATAAGACTATGGGATTTTTTTCAAACACTCAAGGGCAGCTAACTCCGTAGTCTGTGCTCGAATCCAGCCAAATTTCAAACTCATCCAAGCTCTTCTGTATGTCATCATTACCTGCAAGTATGATAAGGATCTAATCAAAAACCTCGATTGCAGCACCCTGAAAGTCAAACTTGCACGAGATATTTTCATGCCCTACATTTGTGTGAATTTATTTTAAAATCCGTTGAGAAATGTAGGTGCTAGAGCAATGACAAAGTTTTTCTAAAATAGCCACAGTGACCTTGACCTTGGGCACAGCATCCTGAAAGTCGAACTTGCTTGAGATATTATCATACCCTACATTTCTGTCAAGTTATTTCAAAATCCATGGAGAAATGAAGGTGCTAGGGCAATGACAAAGTTTTTCTAAAATTAGCCACAGTGACCTTGACCTTGGGTGCAGCACCCTGAAAGTCAAACATGCTCGAGATATTGTCATGCCCTACATTTGTGTGAAGTTGTTTTAAAATCTATTGAGAAATGTAGGCGCTAGAGCGATGACAAAGTTTTTCTAAAAATAGCCACAGTGACCTTGACCTTGGGCGCAGCACCCTGAAAGTCAAACTTGTTCGAGATATTGTCATGCCCTACATTTGTGTGAATTTGATTTAAAATCGGTTGAAAAATGTAGGCGCTAGAGTGATGACAAAGATTTTCTAAAAATAGCCACAGTGACCTTGACCTTGGGCGCAGCACCCTGAAAGTCAAACTTGCTCGAGATATTGTCATGCCCTACATTTGTGTGAAGTTATTTTAAAATCCATGGAGAAATGTAGGTGCTAGAGCGATGACAAAGATTTTCTAAAAATAGCCACAGTGACCTTGACCTTGGGCACAGCACCCTGAAAGTCAAACTTGCTCGAGATATTTTCATGCCCTACATTTGTGTGAAGTTATTTTAAAATCCATTGAGAAATGTAGGTGCTAAAACGCTGACAAAGTTTTTCTAAAAATAGCCACAGTGACCTTGACCTTGGGCACAGTATCCTGAAAGTCGAACTTGCTCAAGATATTGTCATGCCCTACATTTGTGTGAAGTTATTTCAAAATCCGTTGAGAAATGTAGGCAATAGAGCGATGACAAAGTTTTTCTAAAAACATGTGATGACGTTGTTTTCTCCATTATAACACTATGGGATTTTTTTCAAACGCTCAAGGGCAGCTAACTCAGTAGTCTGCGCTGGAATCTGGCCAAATTTCGAACTCATCCAAGCTCTTATGTATGTCATCATTACCTGCAAGTATGATAAGGATCTAAGCAAAAACAATTAAGAAAACGTGATGACGCCATTTTCCCCAATATAACCCTATGGGATTTTTTTCAAACGCTCAAGGGCAGCTAACTCCGTAGTCTGTGCTCTAATCTGGCCAAATTTCGAACTCATCCAAGCTCTTGTGTATGTCATCATTACCTGCAAGTATGATAAGGATCTAATCACAAGTAGCCCAAAGGGCAACAATTGCTCACCTGAGAGACATTGTAAACCTATAGGGATATTTAAGATGCTCAAGGGCAGCTAACTCCACAGTCAGTGGTCCAATCAGGCTGAAAATTAAACTCATCCAAAACATTATGTATGCCCTCATTTAATATATGCAAGTTTAAAAAGTATCCGATCAAGAGCACAATAGACAGAGCTGTCAAGGGCAGCTAACTTCGTAGTGGTTGGCCTGATCTGGCCAAAATTTGAACTTGTTTAAGATATTATGCATTTCCTCATTACCTGCAAGTTTGAAAAGGATCGGATCAGCAGAAACCAAGAAAAAGTGGCAACACTGATTTTTTTGATGCTCAGGGCAGGTACTCCACAGTCAATGTTGGGATCTAGCCAAAATGCTAACTAATCCAAGCTTTTATGCATATCCTCATTACCTGCAAGTATGAAGAGGATCCAATGAAAAATGAAAATGTGATGACGTTGTTTTCTCCCTTATAAGACTATGGGATTTCTTTCAAACGCTCAAGGGCAGCTAACTCAGTAGTCTGTGCTCAAATCCACCCAAATTTCGAACTCATCCAAGCTCTTATGTATGCCATCATTACCTGCAAGTATGATAAGGATCTAATCAAAAAACTTGATTGCAGAACCATGACAGTCAAACTTGCTCAAGATATTGTCATGCCCTACATTTGTGTGAATTTATTTTAAAATCCATTGAGAAATGTAGGTGCTAGAGCGATGACAAAGTTTTTCTAAAAATAGCCACAGTGACCTTGACCTTAAACACAGCATCCTGAAAGTCTAACTTGCTTGAGATATTGTCATACCCTACATTTGTGTCAAGTTATTTCAAAATCCATGGAGAAATGAAGGTGCTAGGGCAATGACAAAGTTTTTCTAAAAATAGCCACAGTGACCTTGACCTTGGGCGCAGCACCCTGAAGGTCGAACTTGGTCGAGATATTGTCATGCCCTACATTTGTGTGAATTTATTTAAAAATCCATTTAGAAATGTAGGTGCTAGAGCGCTGACAAAGTTTTTCTAAAAATAGCCACAGTGACCTTGACCTTGGGCACAGCACCCTGGAAGTCAAACTTGCTCGAGATATTGTCATGCCCTACATTTGTGTGAAGTTGATTTAAAATCCGTTGAGAAATGTAGGTGCTAGAGCGATGACCAAGTTTTTCTAAAAATAGCCACAGTGACCTTGACCTTGGGTGCAGCACCCTGAAAGTCAAATTTGCTCAAGATATTGTCATGCCCTACATTTTTGTGAAGTTATTTTAAAATCTGCTTAGAAATGTAGGTGCTAGAGCGCTGACAAAGTTTTTCTAAAAATAGCCACAGTGACCTTGACCTTGGGCGCAGCATCCTGAAAGTCGAACTTGCTCGAGATATTGTCATGCCCTACATTTGTGTGAAGTTATTTTAAATTCTGCTGAGAAATGTAGGTGCTAGAGCGATGACAAAGTTTTTCTAAAAATAGCCACAGTGACCTTGACCTTGGGTGGAGCACCCTGAAAGTCAAACTTGCATGAGATATTGTCATGCCCTACATTTGTGTGAAGTTATTCTAAAATCTGCTGAGAAATGTAGGTGCTAGAGCGCTGACAAAGTTTTTCTAAAAATAGCCACAGTGACCTTGACCTTGGGCGCAGCATCCTGAAAGTTGAACTTGCTCGAGATATTGTCATGCCCTACATTTTTGTGAAGTTATTTTAAAATCTGCTTAGAAATGTAGGTGCTAGAGCGCTGACAAAGTTTTTCTAAAAATAGCCACAGTGACCTTGACCTTGGGCGCAGCATCCTGAAAGTCGAACTTGCTCGAGATATTGTCATGCCCTACATTTGTGTGAAGTTATTTTAAATTCTGCTGAGAAATGTAGGTGCTAGAGCGATGACAAAGTTTTTCTAAAAATAGCCACAGTGACCTTGACCTTGGGTGGAGCACCCTGAAAGTCAAACTTGCATGAGATATTGTCATGCCCTACATTTGTGTGAAGTTATTCTAAAATCTGCTGAGAAATGTAGGTGCTAGAGCGCTGACAAAGTTTTTCTAAAAATAGCCACAGTGACCTTGACCTTGGGCGCAGCATCCTGAAAGTTGAACTTGCTCGAGATATTGTCATGCCCTACATTTGTGTGAAGTTATTTTAAATTCTGCTGAGAAATGTAGGTGCTAGAGCGCTGACAAAGTTTTTCTAAAAATAGCCACAGTGACCTTGACCTTGGGCGCAGCATCCTGAAAGTCGAACTTGCTCGAGATATTGTCATGCCCTACATTTGTGCGAAGTTATTTTAAAATCCGTCGAGAAATGTAGGCAATAGAGCGATGACAAAGTTTTTCTAAAAATATGTGATGACGTTGTTTTCTCCATTACAACACTATGGGATTTTTTTCAAACGCTCAAGGGCAGCTAACTCCGTAGTCTGTGCTCGAATCCGGCCAAATTTCGAAGTCATCCAAGCTCTTATGTATGTCATCATTACCTGCAAGTATGATAAGGATCTAAGCAAAAACAGTTGAGAAAACGTGATGACGCCATTTTCCCCATTATAACCCTATGGGATTTTTTTCAAACGCTCAAGGGCAGCTAACTCCGTAGTCTGTGCTCAAATCCGGCCAAATTTCGAACTCATCCAAGCTCTTATGTATGTCACCATTACCTGCAAGTATGATAAGGATCTAATCAAAAACAGTCGAGAAAAGGTGATGACGCCGTTTTCCCCATTATAACCCTATGGGGGCTATCTGTTGCCATGGAAACCAAAGTTCTGAGCTGATCTGCACCAAAACCTAATGCAGCCTTTCCCCCACCCCAATGATGCTTCAGATAAAATTTGATTGCAATCAGCCCCCTGGTTTCTGAGATATTCATGTTTGAAAGTGTTGACGCACGCACGGACGCACGGACGGACGCACGGACGGACGACAGCTCGACTCCCATCCTATAAGCTCACCTCTGAGCCTTCGGCTCAGGTGAGCTAAAAATTACTCTGAGGGGCTTACATACCTAAATGGCTATTTTTGTTTCTATCCTCCACAGCATCAGCACACAGCAAATGTATCTCTTTTAGACAGGAATTGCAAAGGGAGTCTGACAGAAAGTAAGCTTCTGCAACACTGGGGATCCTTTATTATTTTAGACATTAATGAAATTGTTACGGTATGGACACAAATACTAGGCACAATTATAAACCCAATAAAATTTCAAGACTGGCATCATAACTAAACAAACTTACCATCCATACACTTTCTTAAATGGCTCATTTATTAAACCAGGCAACAAAGTTTTTTTAATACTGGTCATGTTTTTACTTTCTGATCATTAATTGTCAAAAAATGCTTTTGACCACAGCTCAAAATGATAAAATTTGATACTTGAAATATCTAAAAAGTACACAAAAGTTATAATTGAAGGCAATGTATATTTACAGTTTGATAGAACTCTATTCAAATTATTTCTTGAACACATTTGCAATATTTTGTAACAATACATTTTCACAAAATACTAAAAACACAAGAATTTTGACGAAATTTGACAATGACTCATATAAGCTCTGGGCCTCATGGTTTCAGAGAAGAAGGTTTTGAAGGTTCTTTAGCTATATAGCTCTATATAAACAAATGATCCCCTGGGGTGTGGCCAGTTTGGACCCCAGGGGCATGATTATCAGGATTTTTGTATAGTACAGGACCACTAACATTGCCACATACTAAATAATAAGCTCTGGGCCGCATGGTTTCAGAGAAGGTTTTCAAGGTACTGTAGCTATATAGCTCTATATAAACAAATGATGGGGTGCGGCTAGTTTGGACTCCAGGGGCATGATTGTCAGAATTTATGAAGAGGACCAATAAAATTTGCTACATACTAAATATATAATATAAGCTGTGGGCCCCATGATTTCCAACAAGAAGATTTTTTAAGTTTTCTCATTATAAGTATATGGGAGATATATGATGCCATGGCAACCAGAAGTCCAGTTTGATTTGCCCTAAAACCTTATGCAGTCAATCACCTACTCAATAGTGCTTCAAATAAAATTTGATCAAGACTGGCCAGATGGATACGGAGATATTCTTGTTAAAAAGTGTGTACCACGACCGATGACGGACAATGGAGCCTGCCTATACTATAAGCTCCCTCAGAGCTGCTGGCTCAGGTGAGCTAAGAAAGATCCATTAACTAGACAATCACTAAAGGTGATGAATGCCCCCGCCATATGCCTCACTAGATGAGTAATGTGTTAAAACATATTTGTGTGAAGTTACATCAAAATCTGTCAATAAATAAAGGTGCTAGAGGGATGACTGAGTTTTTCTTAAAAATAGCAACTGTGACCTTGACCTTGGAACTACAACCCTGGAAGGTTTACTTGTCCAAGATATTGTCATACTTAATATATGTGTGAAGTTATATCAAAATCAGTTAATAAATAAAGGCGCTAGAACCATGACAAAGATTTACATGTACCTATAATAGCATCTGTGACCTTGACCTTGGACCTACAATGAAACGTAAATTTGTCCAAGATATTGTCAAGTTAAATATTTGTGTCAAGTTATGCCAAAATCATTCCAGAGGGATGACAGCATATTTTCTAAAATAGCAAATATGACCTTGACCTTTACCCTGAAACTCTGGATCACGAACTTGTCCAAGATATTGTCACACTAAACATTTGAGTGAAGTTACATCAAAATTGTCAATGAATAGAGGAGTAGAGGAATGATAAAGTTTTTTTCTAAAAATAGCAACTGTGACCTTGACCTTGGACCTGCGGTGCTGAAACAGTAATTTATTCAAGATATTGTTATACTTAACATTTATGTGAAATTACATCAAAATCGATCTATAAATGAAAGCGCTGGAGCAATGCCCTAGTTTTTCTGAAAATAGCAACTGTGACCTTGACCTTCATCCTACAAACCTGAAACGCAAAGTTGTTCGAGGTACTGTCATACCCAATAAAGCTGTGATGTAATACCAAAATCTGTTAATAAATGAGGCCGCTAGAGCGACGATAAAAGGTGAGATTGTATTTAAGCTATGGAAATATGGTCAAAATATGTATGTTATTCAAGGGGATATAATTCTGCAATAAAGACCTGACTGAAAGTTCTGTTTCCTTTATGCACATGTTCAATGCATGTCTGAACTGTGTAGCAAGTTTCAAATCCCTACATCAAATACTATTGGAGGAGTTGCAGAGACAAGAACAGTACTACAAAGTGTAAAATATCGTCAAAATATGCATGTCATTCAAGGGGATGTAATTCTGCCATAATGACCTGGATCGAAGTTTTGTTTCCTTTATGCACATGTTCAATGCATGTATGAACTGTGTTACAAGTTTCAGATCCCTTCATCGAATACAATTGAAGGAGTTGCAGAGACAAGAACAGTACTACAAATGTGAAATATGGTCATAATATTTATGTTATTCAAGGGGACATAATTCTGCAATAAAGACCTTAATCAAAGTTCTGTTTCCTTTATGCACATGTTCAATGCATGTCTGAACTGTGTTGCAAGTGTCAACTCCCTACATTAAATACTGTAGGAGGAGTTGCGGAGACAAGAACAGTACTCAAATGTGAAATATGGTTATAATATGTATATTATTCAAGGGGACATAATTCTGCAACCAAGACCTTAATCAAAGTTCTGTTTCCTTTATGCACATGTTCAATGCATGTCTGAACTGTGTTGCAAGTTTCAACTCCCTATATCAAATACTGTAGGAGGAGTTGCGGAGACAAGAACAGTACTCAGATGTGAAATATGGTCAAAATATGTTTATTATTCAAGGGGACATAATTCTGCAACCAAGACCTTAATCAAAGTTATGTTTCCTTTATGCACATGTTCAATGCATGTCTGAACTGTGTTCCAAGTTTCAGCTCTCTGCATCGAATACTGTAGGAGGAGTTGCGGAGACAAGAACAGTACTACAAAGTGTGACGGACGGACGTATTTACGGACGTATCCACGGACGGACAAGGGCAAAACTATATGCCCCTCCCCACTTCGTGGCGGGGGCAAAAAAAAACTGTGGGAAGAGATGATTACACAAACATGACATGACCATGAACAGATTGACAGACAGACGAATGGACAGAAGCAAATCTTGATGCTCCCTGACTGTCATTATGGGGGGCATACAAAAATTGGACACCTAAATAATTATTGAAATTTTCCTTAGAACTGAAGTTTGGTTTTGTGTCCAATGATGCAGATAAAATGGCACACAGTGTTGACCCTGATCAGCCTGCTCCTTTAGAAGCAGTCTGATCTGGGTCTACACTGTTTGGTCAGCTCTCTGTCCAAGCATTTAAAATTTTTATGGTAAGCCACAGTGGGGAAAAATTATTTCAATTCTAAAATTTGACATGACTAAAATAAAGTGAATTGTGAATCACAAAATGTGCAATGTTTTTTTGTTTTTTTTTGTGCATGTGCACCTAACATGATTGCATGTGCAAATTCTTACAATGCACAAATTGCAGATTTACTTTTTTTGTTCTTCTTCTTAGCGGTCGCGGGTTCGAGCGCCGCCAGAGGCGGAGTTCTTTCCATCGCAAACGGGATTCCATTGCACACAGCCTTTCATTATCACAAGCCCATCGTCCTGATATGACTGAAATACTGTTGAAAAGGATGTAAAATCGCAAGTCATCCATCCATCCATTGTTCTTCTTCTTCTTTATTTCATTCACTGTGTGTTTTACCTTTCATTTGTGACAGTTTTTCTATGAACAAACTTGTAAACTTATGTAACAGCCTGAACAAAGCTCACTGCCGTTTTTCTCAAAGATTAGGAAATGCATGAATAATGAAGATTAACTTGAGTTACAACCTTTTGTCAATACACCCATTTATAAATAATAGACTTATCCAAATTCAAAATGGAATGATCTATCTTTAATTATGGGTAAAATCATATCTTGACTGAATGAAGAAATTATGTAAATACCCCTTTTTCTCTTTAATGGACCTGTCCAATTTTAAAGTTAGAAGAGTCCATCTCATGGATTTAGGGGTGATCATAATGTTACCTAAATTCGTTTTAAATAATGGATTCACCCAAGTTCAGTGATGGAACAGTCTATTTCAAATATTAAGGGGATGAATAAAATACATGCCTACATGGAAGAGTCTATTTCTGATATTTTCGGGTGAAAGATTCAAATTAATTATTACCCCTTTCCTTAACAATGGACTCATCCAATATTGGAAAGTTCCATTTCAGATATCAAGGGGTGAAAGTTTACTTTCCAGGATTACAACATATATATCATTACCTCTTTTCTAAATAATAGACTTGTCAGTGTTCAATAATGGAATAGTCTATTCTAGATGAAAAGAGATTAAAAGCGCCCAAGCCTGGTAAAGGTGATTCCTTTTAACAGTAAATCTATAGAAGTACAGGTACCATACTAATTCTAAACATGAGGCCAGATTGATATGAGCAAACAGTGCAAACCCAGATCAGACTGCTCCTTCAGGAGGTCTGTAAGCCATTCTAGTTGCATCTTTTAGATGTTTTACTGCAATTGAAAAGTGCCGTTTAATTTTTAGGACAATTATGGTAATTATTTTTGTTGTCCCAAGCTTTTGAAATTATATGATCATTCTGACACACTTACAATGTCAATTATGATAAGCTTAACCCTAAAGTTGGTTGATTGTTTGGGGTTTAACGGCCCTTTGAGACAGTATTTAAGTCTATATCGGGCCGTCTCCCAGAGACGTGGGAGAAAGAAAAGAGACATGATAGCCGAGAGGAAAATATCCAAACAGGTCCCACCGACACCTACTGCAAGCACAGTAGGCCGTTGCCCTACTTTTATCAAATAAGTAGGACTTAGGAAACGAAAAGACTCTTATGACCCTAAATATTCCGAGAAACGGGTCTGAGTAAATATTGTAGATCCAGATCAAACTGAAGGAGCAGTTTGATCAGGGTCTACAACATTTGTCATTCACTAAGCATCATTTTGATGCATTAACGTGTGAAAAATCCACTTTCTAAGAGTTTTCGAACAATAATTGACCGACTTTCAGTTTTCCGAAATTTTAGGGTCATTGTGGTAGTTGAATTTGCATGCAGTGTAGATCAAGATGAGGTGGCTCACCTGGGATCAACTATTTTCTCTCTGGTCTTTGGGCTGTCAATATGATAATGCTTGGGCATACATTTTTTATGAAATTTTGCAGACATACATTTTGTTGTCTGCTTTTCTGGCACTTAATTCAAAGCTGGAAGAGTAATTTTTGGACAGATGGATGAATCCTTTCAAACAAAATTTCAGTCATATCAGGATAATGGGAGATGAAAATGAAAGGCCGTGTGCAGTGGACCCCATTTTATGATTGAAAAGATTTCCGCCTCTGTAGCAGGAATCTAATCAGAAGCCACTAGATCAGCAAGCCGGCACTCAACCCACTGAACTCCTGGGGCTTCTCATAAATGTGCAATGGTTTTTTGGAAGCGTAGTTATGCATGTACAGGAGCCCTGGAAGCTCAGCAAATTAAGCGCTGGCCTGTAATTCTAGCAGTCCCAAGTTCTATTCCCAGAGGGGAAAATCTTTTCAATCTGAAACGTCTTTCTATTGCACACAGCCTTTCATTGTCACCCTCCCATCATCCTGATAAGACTGAGATACTGTTGAAAAGGTTGTAAAATCGTATGTCATCCGTCATCCATCCATTATGGATGTACACCAACATTATTGTGTGTGCAAAAATACTAATAAAACACCATTCACTGTTTATGTGACAGCCTAAACTAAGTTCACTGCCTTTTTTCTTCTCTGTCTGGATCAGGAAATGCATGAACAATAGAGATTAAGGGCGCGTTTACACGAGCAAAGTTTCTATGTCACAGAAACTTTAACAAAGAAAGTATGACAAACATTTTGCATTTACACGGAGCAAATTATTTGTTAAAGAAAATGTGCCATAGAATCTTTGTCACATAAACTTTGGCAATGAAATATTTGCTGCAGTGTTCACACGACCAAATATTATTTGTCAAAGTTACCTGTAGTGATGAAACAAAATCTATATCACATTTTCCACGCTTGTAGCAATGTTCTTTGTTACATAATCTTTAGCAAAGTCCTCCGTTTACACGGACAAATTTAATTTATCGAAGTAACTTTACCATATATATTTGTCAAAGAAACATTGTCATATTTTGGCATTTACACGAGCAAATTTTTCTGTGACAAACCTACTTTGTCATAGAAACTTTGATCGTGTAAAGGCACCCTAATTTGTGTCATTATGCTGATACCTTTTGTCAATGTACCTTTTCATAAATAATGGACTTAATCAAATTCAAAATGGAAGGGTCTATTTTATATTTAGGGGTAAAATGTTATCTTGAAGAAATGCTGATTGTACCTCTCGTTCAAGAATGGATCTGTCTAACAGAAAAGACAGAAAAGTCACCAGGACCTGTGATCAGGGAAGCTAGTCCCAGAGCACCCGTACCTATGAAAGATGAAGACTGGAGATTCTGGGGCAGGGGGAAATACCTGACCTTCCATGCGCAGAACTTAGGTTTAGCATTTGTGCACCTGCTGAGGCTCAAACCCACAGGGGTGAGTGACCATCAGAAACACACTGTGATTATGCGTGTGCACCCAACATGATTGCATGTGCAAATTCTTACAATGCGCAATTTACAGTTTTACTTTTTTTTTTTCTTCTTCTTCTTTATTTCATTCACTGTGTGTTTTACCTTTCATTTGTGACATTTTCTCTATGAACAAACTTGTAAACTGATGTAACAGCCTGAACAAAGCTCACTGATGTTTTTCTCAAAGATTAGGAAATGCATGAATAATGAAGATTAACTTGAGTTACAACCTTTTGTCAATACACCCATTTATAAATAATAGACTTATCCAAATTCCAAACGGAATGGTCTATGTGGGTAAAATCATATCTTGACTGTATAAAGAAATTATGTGAATACCCATTTTTCTATAATGGACCTGTCCAATTTTAAAGACAGAAGAGTCCATCTTATGGATTTAGGGGTGATCATAACATTACCCAAATACTTTTTATATATTGGATTCACCCAAGTTCAGTGATGGAACAGTCTATTTCAAATATTCAGAGGATAAATAAAATACATGCCCACATGGAAGAGTCTATTTCTGATATTTTGCAGTGAAATATTCAAATTAATTATTCCCCCTTTCCTTAAAAATAGACTTGTTCAATTAATATTGGAAAGTTCCATTTCAGATATTAAGGGGTGAAACTTCCAAGGATTACAACACTCTTGTCATTACCCCTCTTCTGAAAAATAGACCTATCCATGTTCAATTATGGAACAGCCTACTTCAGATAAAAAGGGGTTAAAAGGGACCAAAGCAGGTACAAGTGATTCCTTCTAACAGTAAATCTACAGAAGTACAGACACCGGTAAAGTTCTAAACATTAGGACAGATTGGTCAAAGCAAACAGTACAAACCCAGATCAGACTGCTCCTGAAGGAGGTCTGTTTACCATTCAATCTGCATCTTTGAGATGTTTTACTGCAATTGAAAAGTGCACACTGTTTAATTTCTAGGACAATTATGGTAATTATTTTTGGTGTCCCAAAGTTTTTGAAATTATAGGATCATTCTGACACACTATGTCAATAATGATAAGCTTAATCCTACAGTTGGTTGGTTGTTTTGGGTTTAACAGCCCTTTGAGACAGTATTTCAGTTTATATCGGGCCATCTCCCAGAAAGGGATAGAAAGAAAAGAGAGAATGATAGACGAGAGAAAAATATCCAAACAGCCCCCACCTGCACCTACTGCAAGCACAGTAGGCCCTTGCAAAACTTTTATTGAAATATTATAAGTAGGACATAACCCTAAAGTGCCAAAAACAAAAAGACCCTTATGACCCTAAATATTCCAACAAACAGGTCTGAGCAAACATTGTAGATCCAGATCAAACTGAAGTGATCAGGGTCTACAACATTTGCCATTCACTCATCATTTGCAGGCATTTACGTTTAAAATCCACTTTCTAAGAATTTTCAAACAATAATTGTCTGACTTTTTGGTGTCTGAAATTTTAGGGTCATCATGGTAGCTGAATTTGCAAGCAGTGTAGATCAAGATGAGGAGGCATAATTTGTGGTGTTTGGAATATGATAATGTTTGGGCATAAATTTTTTTAAATTTTGCAGACATTCATTTTGTCGTCTGCTTTTCTGGCACTTAATTCAAAGCTGGAAGAGTAATTTTTGGACAGATGGATGAATTGCAGCTTCACATCCTATCTAACAAAATTTCAGTCATATCAGGGCAATGAGAGATGATAATGAAAGGGTGTGTGCAATGAAACCCCATTTTTCTGATTGAAAAGATTTTCACCACTGTAGTGGGAGCTAATCAGTGGCCACTAGATCAGCAAGCCAGTTAACAACCCACTGAACTTCTGGGGCTCCTCATAAATGTGCGATGGTTTTCGGAAGCGTAGTTAAGCATGTACAGGAGCCCTGGTAGCTCAGTCAATTAAGTGCTGGCCTGCTGATCTAGCGGTCCTGAGTTCGATTCCCAGAGGGGGGAATCTTTTCAATGGTAAAAAGGTTTCTATTGCACAGCCTGTCATTGTCATCCTCCTATTGTCCTGATATGACAGAGACACTGTTACAAAGGATGTTAAATCTTAAGTCATCTGTCACGCCTACCAATCGCTCTCATGCGAAACCACGGTTCAGAACGCCAATCCATGAGAGGAGTTCCCGGTTTTGCAGGAGAGGAGCCAAAATCGTAAACAAATTTGACATCGGCACAAGGTTTGAGGTATTTATTTTCTCTGAAAACTATTTATGCAAAATATAAGAATGCTATTTTGTCACATATAGATTGTTTCTTCGGCACATGAAAGGATTAGGCACATGGTCATGCATTATTCCAGATATGCATTTAGTACGACGGAGCATGTGTTCAAGGTCAGTCTCGGCGATGTATACATGTAGGGAAAAGTCGCATTTTCTTACTTGATTTTGAGTCTCTGACATTGGCGGTCGCAAAGAAGTGAACAGAACTACTGTATGGGTGAATCCAAACGTTGGAAGTAAGCTTTCCGTGATGGACAGTTTAGAATTTAGAAAATATACGCAAAAACTTGGCATCGTCAGCCCGGTTCCGCATGAGATAATAGAAAATATAAGGAATTTTTATCAAACACAAAAACAGCTTCTAAACAATAATTGGATCAAAACTAATATGAACTCTGTGATAAATCTTTATTTTATACATTGCAGATGACTTTCTGGCTGTTTTTATTCCCCGTTTGTCTTTTAAGGCCTTTTGCATACCCTCTTTCAAACCGTCTTGCATGCCTCAGAAACAGACAAACGGGGATTAAAACAGCCAGAAAGTCATCTACAATGTATAAAATAATGATATATCACAGAGTTCATGTTAGTTTTGATCCAATTATTGTTCAGAAGCTGTTTTTGTGTTTGATAAAAATTCCTTATATTTTCTATTATCTCATGCGGAACCGGGCTGACGATGCCATGGTTTTGCATATATTTTCTAAATTCTAAACTGCCCATCACGGAAAACTTAATTTCAACGTTTGGATTCACGTATACAGTAGTTCTGTTCACTTCTTTGCGACTGCCAAGGTCAGAGACTCAAAATCAAGCAAGAGAATGCGACTTTTCCCTACATGTATACATCGCCGAGACTGACCTTGAATACATGCTCCGCCGTACTAAATGCATATCTGGAATAATGCATGACCATGTGCCTAATCCTTTCATGTGCCGAAGAAACAATCTATATGTGACAAAATAGCATTCTTATATTTTGCATAAATAGTTTTCAGAGAAAATAAATACCTCACACCTTATGCCGACGTCAAATTTGTTTACGATTTTGGCTCCTCTCCTGCAAAACCGGGAACTCCTCTCATGGATTGGCGTTCTGAACCGTGGTTTCGCATGAGAGCGATTGGTAGGCGTGTCTGTCATCCATCCGTTCTATTATGCATGACCACCAACAGTATTGTATGTGCCAAAATCTTTCCAATACACCATTTACTGTTTATGTAACAGCTTGAACAAAGTTCACTGCCATTTTTCTTCTCTGAATGGATTAGGAAATGCATGAACAATGAAGATTAATTTGTGCCATCATGCTGATACCTTTTGTCAATGTACCTTTTCATAAATAATGGACTGAACCAAATTCAAAATGGAAGGGTCTATTTTATATTTAGGGGTGAAATGTTATCTTGAAGAAATGCTGATTGTACCTCACTTTCAAGAATGGACTTGTCTAACTTGAAAGATAGAAGTGTCCATCTTAAATATTTAGGGGTGAAAGCAATCATAGCATTACCCTACTCTTTGTAAATAATGGATTCACCCAAGATTCAGTGATGGAACAGTCCATTTCATATATTAAAAGGGTGAAAACACAGAAGAGTCTATTTCTGATATTTAGGGATGAATGCTTCTCTTCAAAAATCATCATTACCCCTTTCCTCAATAATGGACTTATCCTTTTTCAAATGACTGGAAGAGTCTATTTTGGATATATAGGGGTGAAAATTTTACTACAATAATTATAGCAGTCATGTCATTACCCTATTCTAAATAATAGACTGGTCCATGTGCAACTATGGAATAGTCTATTTCAGATGAGAAGGGATGAAAGAATTGACCAAACCTTACCTATTATTAATTTTACCAGGTGTTTAGTTCTTTGAGCAAAACTCATCAAAGGCAACAATAGGGGAGCAGGTATTGTACAAATTTTAAATATTGGGACAGATTGGTCCGAGCAAACAGTGCAGACCCAGATCAGACTGCTCCTTGGGAGCAGTCTGTTCAGTGTCTGCACTGTTTGCCATTCCATCTGCATCTTTTAAACACATTACTGCATTGAAAAACCTAACTGTTCAATATGTAGGACAATTATGGTAATTATTTTAGGTGTCCCGATTCTTTTAGTGAAAACCTCAGACACAGACAAGCTCACTATGTCTTAGACTTGTCTAACTTTAAAGAGGTGTAAGGTGTATTCAAAGTGGGAATTGAGTGAGTGAGTGAACTCGGGTTTAACGTCCCACCAACAACGAGGTCATATGGAGACGGGACCTCGGTTTAAAGTCTCATCCGAAAGACCGGAGAAGCTGAGGATTGAACCTGCGACCCCTGGATTGGTAGTCTGGAGTGTTTCAAAGTGGGAAGAGTCAATTTTTAGAAAGGGTGGGATGAATGGTTGGTTGACTGCAACTCAACATTGGACTTTACTGGGATGCCAGGGCTTAACCCACCAAGCTACTGCAGCTGCAGCTTATCTTAAATAAGTAAAACTAGAGCAAAAGAGAAGGGGCTCATGTATACCCTCCACCAGTGCCACCGCACAATGAAACCATCACCTAATCAAACTAATCTTTAATGCAAATATAAAAGTCTGTGACCTTGACCTTTGGTAAGCAGCTATGAACTTCAAAACTAAATCTAGTCAAATGTCAAAAGGTTCTATTAAAGGATATTGGAAGTATAAAAGAAGAATAATAACTTAACATAAAACTTTAATGCAACTGTTTAAGTCTACAACCTTGACCTTAGGTCAGCAGCAGCATCCAGCTGATGTCAACTATTCTGCATGAACATAGAAGTAAATCTAGTCATATATCAAAAGATTTCATCAAAGGATGATGGGAATATTAAGCAAAGTTTATAAACTTAACACAAAACTTAAACACAAATATACAAGTGACCTTGACCTTTGGTAAGCAGCAGCATCCAGATGATGTCAACTACTCTGTATGAACCTAAAAGTAATTCAAGTCAAATATCAAAAGGTTCCATCAAAGGATATTGAAAATATAAAAGGAAAATATGAACTTTACGCAAAACTTTAAATGTTTAAGTCTGTGACCTTGATCTTTGGTCAGCAGCAGCATCCAAATGATGTCAACTATTCTGCATGAACCCACAGTCACATACCAAAGGGTTCCATCAAAGGATATTGGAAATATAAGCAAAGAAAAAAACTTAACGCAAAACTTTAATGCAAATGTTAACAGAGGGGAGATGGTCTTAACAAGCCTAGAGCTTCCGACCAAATCCCGATAATTGATTCTGTACATTTGTATGTGCTCGTTTTCTTGAAATAAATATTGTTTAAACCAAATGTTAACAGACAGACGGCAAACAGACAAACGGATGGCCAGACAGACAAACGGATGGAAAGACAAAAACTATATATACCTTGACATACTTTGTATGTCAGGGGTATAAAAATCATGTCATCAGTACCTCCTTTCTAAATAATGGACCTGTCCAATTTCAAAACTGGAAATGTCAATATCAGCTGCACATGCTTACAAGTCTTACAAATTGGCTTTGTTTTGGTACTTAGAGCAGAATTAATATGATATTAGGTCATTCTTGGGGATGAGGGGAGGGAGGGAAGACCTGTCATATGGTCAAACTTGAAAATTGTGTCTATAAGGTCTTCCAATACAGAATAACTGTGTTTTTACTTTGTTAAAACAAAAGAGAGTTATTGTAAATTGTGAAAATCGATCAACTGTAGAGTATACAAACACACACTACCAATGTCTACCGTAAAGATCCTAAGTTTTGGGGCAGATAGGTCTGTACAAACAGCAGAAACCGAGATCAGACTGTTCCTTAGGAACCAGAATGATCAAAGTCTTCAGGGTTTCTATTCCATCTGCACATTTTGTAGGCATTACTCTATGGTAGAACCCGAATAACAGGAAAACAAGAGGCCCAAATGGGCCTGATATCGCTCACCTGGCTATTGTGCAACGGGGCCATTCTGATACAAAATTGGTCCAATTCCACTGAGAATTTCTCATTTTCACATTTTGCTACTTTTAGTAACAGAGGCCAACTTGCCTGGTCTTTATATAATTTACTTTTGAAACACCTCAAAGCAAGAATCATTTTGCCACAAATTTCATCAAAATCCATTCAGGGGTTACTGAGATATTGCCAGTTTCATGTTTTGTGCTATTTTTAGTAACGGCAGATGGCGGCCAATTTGGATTGCTTAAATGCAAAAAACCGAAAAGCCTTCATGCAAGGACCATTTTAACACAAATTTGGTCCAATTCCATTGAGATTTTCTGATTTTCACGTTTTTCTATTTTAAGTAACAGAGGCCAATATGACTGGTCTACAGTTAAATATTTTTGAAACATCTCAATGCAAGAATCATTTTGACACAAATTTCATCAAAATCCAGTCAGCGGTTACTGAGATATTGTCATTTTCATGTTTTGTGCTATTTTTAGTAACGGTAAATGGCGGCCATCTTGGAATGCCAAAATGCAAAAAATCGAAAAAGCTTAATGAAAGGACCATTCTGACACAAAATCAATCCAACTCCATTGAGATTTTCTAATTTTCACAGTTTTCTATTTTTAGTAACAGAGGCCACATGAATGGTCTACAGTTAGATATTTTTGAAACATCTCAATGCAAGAATCATTTTGACACAAATTTCGTCAAAATCCATTCAGCGGTTACTGAGATATTGTCATTTTCATGTTTTGTGCTATTTTTAGTAACGGCAGATGGCGGCCATCTTGGAATGCCAAATTGCAATTAATCAAAACGACTTCAAGCAAGGAACATTCTGACACAAAATTGGTCCAATTCCATTCAAGAGTTCTTGAGTAATTGTCATTTTTATGTTTGTGCTATTTTTAGTAACACCAGATGGCGGCCATCTAGGAATGCCAAATTGCAATTAATCGAAACGGCTTCATGCAAGGAACATTCTGACACAAAATTGGTCCAATTCCATTCAAGGGTTCTTGAGTAACTGTCATTTTTATGTTTGTGCTATTTTTAGTAACGGCCCCCATGGTGGCCATCTTGGATAGTCAACTGGCACAAAATTGAAATAATTCCATTCAAGAACCATTTCTGACCAAATCTGGTCAGAATTGGTTGCATTTTCTTTAGATATTGACATTTGAGCAAAATCGGCCTTGTAAACGCTAAGTAGGTCACTGTGACCTAATTCCGCTATAGATTTTTTTTATTTTTATAACTTTTAATACCAAGGTCCCACTTATGTTCCACGCAAACTTTCAACCAACTCTACCAAATGGTTCTGGAGAAGAAGTTAATTTTGTTGTTTTTGCTATTTTTAGTAACAGCAGCCATCTTGGATTCTTGACCTGACCCAATTTTATAATTTTGAAACTCTGCAGTCTGGTCATGCTCCATGTGAAATTTGAGATCCATGGGCTCAGTGGTTTTAGAGAAGAAGCTGTTTGAAGTTGTTTAAATAGGTCATTTTTTGACATTGGCATTTGAGCAAAATTACACACGTAAACAGAAAGTAGGTCACTGTGACAAAACTCCGCTACAGATTTTTTTTATTTTTACAATTTTGAACACCAAGGTTTCACTGATGTTCCATGCCAAAATTCAGACACATATACCCAGTGGTTCTGGAGAAGAAGTTTATTTTGTTGTTTTTGCTATTTTTAGTAATGGCGGCCATCTTGGATTTTCAAACTGACCCAATTTTACAATTCTGAGACCCTGGAGTCAGGTCATGCTCCATGTGAAATTTGAGAACCATGGGACCAGTAGTTTTATAGAAGAAGATGTTTGAATATTTGTTTTTAGGTGTTGACGGACAAATTTTGTGACGACGCACGACGCACTACGCACGCCGGACGCATTGGTATGACAATAGCTCACTATGGCCCTTCGGGCCAGGTGAGCTAATAAATAATAAAGCAAGGACCGGCTGTGTTTGCAGCAGGTGCAGAATTTGGGCAGTCTGTTTTGGGCATATTTTTTTAACTTATACATTGTTATTCCAGGAAACGAAATTGTGAAATGTTTTTTTTTTTTGTTTGTTTTATTCTGTATCATACAATGTAAGTTTTACTAAAATGATATGCATAAGCATGCCCCATCGATTGAATATATTTTTCATGACGTTTTTCATGAAATTCAATTTTATTGCATTTTTTTAAAAAATGTAAAAATATACTTATCATCAAGGTAACTGCAACTTTTTTTACAAGTTTGTTTCAAATATCCTATATTATAGATTATATGATTTTCAGAAACGAAAGTGCATTCATGAGATAGAGACATGAATTTACATGAAAAATGTGTAAAAAAATGTATGTAGAAATACAAAATTTTGTTTTTTAGGAAAACAAAACGGTGAAATTTTTTTCTTAACCAAATGTTTTATAGCCCTTTGGGTTATTCAGCTGGTAATGAAATGAATGCCCCACCAATATTTTTATTCAGTATCTGTCTACCTTAAATTAAGACACTCATGATGCCCTAATGCAGTGCTGTCACAGGACACGTGTACAACCCTAAAGCACATTTTAAGCACAAACACTATAATATACAAAGAATCTATTGAAATCATAACAAAACTTCATACTCCACAGTGCAAATGACTAAGTTTAAAAGGCCATAATTCCATCAAAATTATTTTTTCTCCATCAAAAACCCACATGCACATTTTTATTTTGCCCACAACAAGAATACAATGTCTAAAAACAGCCACTGAAAATTGTGGAGGATCTGATTACACAAAGTACTTACCCTACAATGCAAACATTTGCCTACAATGACTAAGTTCAAAAGGGTGTAATTCTGTCAAATTGAATTCTGGTCCAAAAAAAACCCACATGCACATCTTCAAAGTGTCCACAATATGTACGCAAGATTTGAAAAAGAGCCATTCAAACCTGCGGGAGATGTTGGTTACACAAATTCCATACCCTAAAATGCTAAGTTCAAAAGGCTGTATTTCAGTCAAAATTATTTCTAGCTCTCACAAAAATCAACATGCACATCTTCAATATGCCCACAGCATGCATGTAAGGTTTAAAAAAGATCCAATCAATAATGTGGGAGGAGTTGATTTAACCAACTCTATACCCTACAATGCAAAAATTTGCTTAAAATGACTAAGCTCAAAAGGCTGTCAAAATTTATTCTAGCTCCATCAAAAATCCAGGTGCACTTCTTCAATATGTCCACAACATGTATGCAAGGTTTGACAAAGATCCATTAAAGCATGCATAAATCCCTCCAAGGGGAACTTCATTGTTAAAGGAAGAAAATGCAGAAATTGCAAGGAGGATTATTTTGAGGGGGAGAATAGTTTGATTTCACTCAGCTCAGCAAATAAAGATAACATTAGCAGAGTCCTGTTTCTTTCTTGTTACACTTCATAAATCTTAATATTATCAATTTATCTCTAGGTTCTTACCACTTGGGCTCTAACATGTGGTGGGTGGGCACCCTGCCAGGCTCCTTTGAGGTAGTCAAACCTATCTGGTGGCTTAAAGTTAGACAGATATTCACTCCTATAAACTCTGAAAATAAAAAGAAAGACATACTGTACAAGGTTCTATTTATTTATCCTATTCTTTAAATTATTTGTCCCAGATTCAAAACATAATTGAGCCATGACACGAAAAATCCAACAAAGTGGCATGTGTGCCAGCAAAGACTCAGTTCAGCCTGGGCATCCGCCCAGTCTGATCAGAGTCTTGGCTGTGTGCTTAAAGTGTAGCTAAGGGTCGAAGCTAGGTCCATGCTGACAGCAAAGACTCTAATCAGACTGGGCAGATGCCCAAGTGATCTGAGTGTTCGCTGGGCGCACATGCCACTTTGTTGGTTTTGTCTTTTCGTGGCTCAGTTATGTGGAATTATAGCAACATTCATAAAGTATCATCTGCTGGACTGGCATTATGAGCAAGACATGACATTTGATGTCAGATATGTAAACAACTTTCAATAGAAACTTTAGAGAGGAACCATGGTCCTGGGGTTAGAGCAACTTGGTTATGGTGCAGAAGGTCCCTGGTTCGAATCCCAGCTTGGATAAACTTGCAACTGAATAACTCTCTCTGTCAACCCAGCAATATATGGGTACATTTTTTCAATCAGGGAAGGATAAGGCAACCAAAGGAGAGGGATGGGCTTGGCCTTTCATATGCTGTGCCCACGACACAGTGGGCCTCTATAACCCCCACTGCCCCTATGCTAAGGGAAACCATTTTCTTTTTTAAATACAAGCTTAATCATTTGAGTGGAATGCCCCAGCTTAAGGCTAAACCAATGCTGACACTGTGTGTGACTGAAATAGCTCTTTCTGTGCTAAACAAGAGCTGTCACTGGACAGCATAGCTTGCCCAAAGTTGCCAAAAGTGGCACTTGCCAATCATGAACACAAAGTTCTAAGAATGTGACCCTGACCTTCATGATCAATTAGAAAGGTGATGCTTGTACCCGGTAAACTCTGAAGCAGTATCTGTCATCTGTCCCTGTATACAGTTTTCCACCTCTGGCACTGTGAAGCTATAAACCTTCAGGAAACTTAACCACAGAATTTTAGTCTGTGACCTTTATTTACAGGTCACCAAGGCAAGTGGGGTTGGTATTGTGTAACAAGAGGGCCAAGAGGCCCTGAATCGCTCACCTGAGCAAAAAGTTTAAAGGTCAAACTAGGGTCATAATTTGAACAAACCTGATAGTTTGCAACCATTTCCAAATGGTTCTGAAGAAGATTTTTGATTGTTTTTCTATGTATTGCTAAGGTTCAAACCCTGGACCCCCCTGGGGCCGGGCCATTTTGGACCCTGGGGCCATCATTTCAATAATCTTGGTAAAGGACCACTAGGCAATGCCTAGCTAAATTTCAAGCCTCTGAGCCAAGTGATTCTGAAGAA
This sequence comes from Ctena decussata, assembly GCA_963989385.1. Classification (NCBI taxonomy): domain Eukaryota; kingdom Metazoa; phylum Mollusca; class Bivalvia; order Lucinida; family Lucinidae; genus Ctena; species Ctena decussata. The sequence continues at coordinate 6,700 of CAXDIV010000158.1, read as the reverse complement.
GAAGATTCTTGAATATTTTTCTATGGTTCAAACCCAGGACCTCCTGGGGCAGGGCCATTTTTGACCCTGGCACACCATCATTTGAACAAACTTGGTAAGGGACCACTAGGCAATGCATCATACAAAATTTCAAGCATCTGCACTGAGGGGTTCTGGAGAAGACGGTTTTTAAGTACATTTTAATTTCGAACCCAGGACTCCCTGCCCCAGGGTCATTTTTGATCCCAGGGCCACCATTTACATAAACTTTGTAGGAGTCCACCAGGCAATGCATCATACCAAATTTCAAGCATCTGTGCCAAGTGGTTCTGAAGAAGAAGATTTTTTAATAGTTTCCTATGTATTTCTATGGCTCAAACTCAGGGCTTCCTGTTGCAGGGCCATTTTGGACCCTGGGGCCATCATTCGAACAAACTTGAAAAAGGACAACAAGGCAATGCATCATACCAATTTTCAAGCATCTGAGCCAAGTGGTTCTGAAGAATAAGATTTGAATATTTTTCTATGTAGTTCTATGGTTCAAACCCAGGACCCCCTGGGGCGGGGCCAGTTTAGACCCTGGAGTCATCATTTGAACAAACTTGGTAAAACACTACTAGGCAAAGCTACATACCAAATTTCAAGCATCTGAGCCAAGTGGTTCTGAAGAAGAAGATTTTTGAATATTTTTCTATATATTTCTATGGTTCAAACCTAGGTCTCCCTGTTGGTGGGCCATTTTGCACCCTGGGGCCACCATTTGAACAAACTTGGTAGAGGACCACTAGGAAATGCTACATACCAAATTTCAAGAATCTGTGCCTTGGGGTTCTGAAGTAAAAGATATTTTAATATTTTTCTATGTATTTCTATGGTTCGAACCTGAGACTCCCTGCCCTGGGGCCATTTTGGACCCTGGGGCCACCATTTGAACAAACTTGGTAGAGGACCACTAGGCCATGTTACATACCAAATTTTCCAGCATCTGAGGAAAGCAGTTCTACTGAAGAAGATTTTTAAGTAATTTTTAGTTTGGAACCTAAGATACCTTCCCCCAGGGCCATTTTGAACCCTGGGACCAACATTTGAACAAACTTGGTAGAGGACCACTAGGCAATGCTACAAACTAAATTTCAAGCATCTGAGCCAAGCAGTTCTGGAGAAGAAGATTTTTAAGTATTTTTTAGTTTTGAACCCAAGACCCATTGCCCCAGGGCCATTTTGAACCCTGGGGTCACCATTTGAACAAACTTGGTAGAGGACCACAAGGCAATGCTACATACCAAATTTCAAGCATCTGAGCCAAGCAAATCTGGACAGTGGGAACGCGTATCCATGGCGGAGTGATATTTTTATACAGATAGCAACGAAATAACGTTCGAAATTTCTCAGACTCAGATTCAATCGACGAACGTGTCGCAATTTCAGTGATGCTTTGTCGGCGAATCAAGCTACACAAAGCCGAAAATAAGATATGGTTTTATTCCTTACATCTTAATTTAATTCTCTATGCCTTTAAGAGCAGAGCTAAACACCGAGATATTCTGCAATCGAACGTTTTACGTGATCATGTAAAGACGACTCTTATCCGCCAACTTCAACAGCAATTTTCAAAATAAATCGACTTTCTCCCGTCGGCGGACATATGCCATGAAAAACCATGGTGCCTGCCCTTTCTCCATTATAAAAATTAAGTAATTCGGTATTTGGGACAATTTCCTTTGCAAAATAATGTTTAGGTACCCTATTTCATTTTCTCAAATTAATGGCGGATTTTTTACCTGATCGATAGACAGCAAAATAATCTGTAATACATTTAAACATTACCGAAATGTTCTTGAATCCTGAAATCCGACACATGAAGAGGAACGCATCTAGTAATTCAACATACAACAATATTTTTTTCTGTACTTTCTTCAGAATGATTGGGAAAAGAATTCTGATCAGTAGCCTACACCATACTGTAAACAAATCGATCGATTTATGACAGTTGTGACGCAATTACAGAACTGCGTCAACTGTTTCAAACTTCGCATTTACTTGCTTATAAGTTATTAAGACCGGTACATTGTGGTCACAATCAGAGGGACTGCTAGAAAAAAATAATTTTGCCATCCAATTAATCCTGCACGTGCCAATATTTCAAAGCCTCTCCTGCAACTCACACGATCACCCTACCCAACTTAAGGCCCCTCTACCCCCGCCCCCCCTTCTTCCTCCACCCTTCCTCCATCCCCAACCCCCACCCCTACACACACACACACGCACACGCACACAACTTTTAACCTTTCTTTTACATGAAAAACTAAGCAAAATATAATAGATGTTTAGCCATGTTTAGCCATAACAAATACTTGCAAAACTTCATTGACTAAAATCCTTGATTAAAAAGTGCAGTGTAGACCTGGGTTAGACTGTACTATCAAAACAGCAGTCTAATCAGGGTCAGTACTATTTGATTTTCCCAGCAATTTCGACACACTGTCAGATGGTGAAAGTGGTAGGACAATTGCAGTAATGAAGATTTTGTTTCAACTTTAAGCTTAGAAAATAACTTGGCCATACATACTTATACACTCCTTCAGCCAACATTGAGAAGCAGCATATGTACTGTTAAATGAGCTTTTCAGCATTAAAATTGCAGTATGCATTTTTATAACATAGGTTTTGGCCCTCTGTGGAACTACCTTAATGAGGAGTTCTAATGAGGGGTTACAACATATATATTTATATACTTGTTAGTTGTTTATCCCCTTTTTAAGAGTGTAAACAACTAACAAGAATTTATTGATTCGTCCTAAGAAGAAACCAGGGATTTAATAAAATACATATTTATTATGAAATGCCAGGCGTGTCAAATACTAGCTCATCAGGTGGGGGTGGGGGCTGTCAGCTCTGCAATGCCCTTGGTTCATAAATTACCAGAGGGCCAATGGCCCTATATCGCTCACCTGAGCACTGAGGCACTGAGGTTACAGCAACAAAACACCATGCACAACAGCAATAAAAAACACCATTTATGTAGAGGATAATATCACAAACATTTATGCAAAAATAAGCTTTATCCCCCATTAATGGCTTCTCAGAAGATCTTTGGCAAAAAAAAATGTGAAATTTGGCCTTTCAGCTGCAATGGCAACCAATCAAAATCAGGCGTTTGGGAAATATTCATATGGCTGGTAGAGGACTACTCCAGTAACATTTCTGTGAAGTTTTGTCAAAATATCTGCAGTAACACAGAAATAAATAGCAAATGTCCACTTTCCTCATTATAAGTCTATGGAAACTTTAAGTTGCCATAGCAACAAATTCACATGGGCAATGATAATATAAAACATACTTTAGGTAGAGGTTAAAATTATCAATATGTATGCTAAGTATCAGCTTCATCCCCCTCATGGCTTCACTTTTCCCATTATGAGTCAATGGAAACTTTAAGTCGCCATAGCAACCAAAGTTCTTATGGGATTGGAAGAAAAAGAATAAAATTTATGTAGAAACTACTGTCATCAACACGTTTGCACAATATCAGCTTCATCCCCAAAATGGCTTCTGAGCAGAAGATTTTTATTTATTTTTTCGAAATTTACACTATATTTTGCCATGGCAACCAATCAAATTCAGCGATTTGGAGAAAATTCATATGAATCGTAGAGGACTACTCAAGAAATATTTCTGTAGAAAAAAAATTAAATAACTGCAGTTAGTTAGACAGCAAAAATTGCCTTCCATTTTTCCTCATTATAAGTCAATGGAAACTCTTAGTTGCCATAGCAACCAAACTGCTGGAGCAACTGCCATGAAAAACAGTAATTCTATAGAGCCTAGTACTAAGGCTCTTTCTGTAAAGTTTGAGCTTTATTGGCCACACAGTTTCTGCGAAGATGATTTTTTAATATTTTTCTATTTTTAACCATTCGGTTGCAATGGCAACCAGCCAAATTGCGCAATTTGTATAAATTTAACATGGCTGGTTAAAGACTATTCAAGGTACATCTCTATGAAAGTTTTGTCAAAATATCTGCAGTAACATAGCAATAAATGCAAATTTTCCATTTTGCCATTATAAGTCAATGGCAACTTTCAGTTCTCATAGCAACCAAACTGTTAGAGCAATTGCCAAGAAAAACAGTACTTTTATAGAAGATAGTACTAAGATCCTTTCTGTGAAGTTTGAGCTTTATTGGTTGCATAGTTTCTGAGGAGATGATTTTTGAATATTTTTTCTATTTTTAAACATTCGGTTGCCATGGCAACCAGCCAAATTGTGCAATTTACATAAAGTTCATGTGGTTGATAGAGGACTACTCAAGGAACATTTCTGTAAAAGTTTTGTCAAAATATCTGCAGTAACATAGCAATAAATGCAAATTTTCAATTTTTCCCATACAAGTCAATGGAAACTTTAAGTTGCCATAGCAACCAAAGTTCTGAAGCGATTTGGATAAAAAACAGTATTATTGGTTCCCCCTGTCTATAGATGCTATATATAAAATTTGGTAACAATGGGCCTTGTAGTTTCAGAGGAGATGTCGTTTGAAAATATTGACGGACGGACGACGGACGACGGACGGACGACGGACGACGGACGACGGATGCCTGCCTATACTATAAGCTCACCTGTGAGCCTTCGGCTCAGGTGAGCTAAAAATGCCACAGTGTGTTTAGATACTCAGTGATCTTTTGAGGGATTTGCTCTAACTGTTGCCAAAAATCTCATGGAAATCTATCAGTAGGGGCAAATCTCATGCAAAAATTATATAATTTATAATGAATGGTACCTTAACTTTTCATTGAGAATGGAGAATTTCTCAAAATTTTAGTTCAATGTGATGTGTTCTCTAATATGATTCTGAGTCACACTCACAAAAAACAAAACAAATAAAAAGCACAGCTGTCCAGCAAACCAGAAAACTTGATTAAATATGTGGCAAAGGCTCAGGACTTGGTAATCTATTCTCTAAGTTGAATAATGGTAAGATATAAACATGATTAAACAAGAAAAATAATAGGCCAATATCTAGTGAGCCAAAGTGGAGTTATTCTTTATCATTTCTCTTCAAGTAAAATGTACAGTATGTTGTGGTGTCTCATCACAGTTGCTTTTGATCAAAAATTAAAATTTAACACAATTTTCAAATGAACAAATTAGTACTATATAGGTATTCTAAATGTATAAAGCTCTGATCAAATTATTATATTCACATGCAGTCTGACATTGCCCTTCAGTGTTTTCCCTATAAGTATAAATAAATAAATAGCCAAAATAAATTATAACATATGTACATAATAAGAAAAAAAATTCTGGAGACAGTTCCACAAGTGATGGTTTTATGATAATGATTATACAAAGACTCAGCTGGAGCATGATAGCAATTCTGGGAATTCTGTCTGATTCAGCCATAAAAACATTTGTTGTGATCCATTAATAGAACCATCTATGCTCTTGCTGAAGTGCTTCTAATGAGAGGGCACAACAGGTGTTAATATGAAGCCCATTGATGCTGGTGCAACAATTATGGTGGAACTGTGTAATTGTTTTCATTCTAACATAGTCTTGACTTGTAGAAGGACAAACAGCATTATGCAACATTCCACATAAAGTGCAGGGTCCATCAGTTAGCAGGGCATGCCCCATTCATTATTTTGTGCACTTATAATGATATAAAAAAGCTGGCTAGCATAATAAAGTCCTAAATATTTGGCCAATAAAATCCTCTGTGAAAATGTTTTTTAATAGGTTGGTGTGTGTGTGTGTGTTTGGGGGGGGGGGGGGGGGGATAGACAGGAAGGGGCTACCTCTCATTCAACTGCACTAAACTGCATCCCTTTACAGTCATGACTCATCATTTAATGTCTGTCATCAAGCTTTTCTCTCTAGTAACTTAACAACTGATTAGTAATTACAAGTTTCTTCGCTTTGGTCAGAAGCTGCAAACATTTAAGATGGATTAAATTAATCAGGAAATATAATTTTTTTTTATTTTTCAGTTTATGGTATCATTTCTATTAATATAACTTCAATATGAGCCTTTTAATTTTCTTTATGAAATTTAAGCTAAAACATAACTTTTGGCATTTAATTCTACAGAATATGTATTTCTTCATGCCCCTTTCCCCTCCTCCCATCTCAGCCACAGGCCAATCATAACAAGTATTTTGTTTGCAGTTGCCTATTAACTAGGATTTTTGGAGAGTACTTAGGTAGGTAGGCTTTCTTTTTAATCCATGCAAACTATGAAAACAACAAAAACAAATAATAGTTCTACAAAAAATGTCACACACAGTTACAGTAATTACCCATAATACTAAGATAACAGCATCCTACATTTTGAACATATCTATATCACCCACAAATGGAGTACCCAAAATGTGCAGGTATTAAGGAAAAATTGCTGACCCAGATCAGACTGCTCCTGGGTCTACACGTCTACACTGCTTGCTCAGACCTGTTTGTCTTACTATGCAGGTTGATCACGGTAAATGTGCCGTTAAATAAAAAAATAGATCTAGGGTGTCCCAAGTGGCCATCTTTTTTTTTTCGCGGGGGGGGGGGGGGGGGGGGGGGGGGCGGAGAGCGGGGGAGGAAGGGGTAAGGTGAATTTTGGTGTGTAGGTAAGCAGTTGCTATCTACCCACCAAAAGTGCAGGGTCCAGACTCAGGTGTAAGGTGAATTTTGGTGGGTAGGTAGGCAATTGCTATCTTCCCACCAAAACTGCAG